>BQNB010064052.1:22353-35455 GCA_026074375.1 Tanacetum coccineum | reverse complement strand
TACTGCAGAGGATGAGGATCCTGTTGCGGAGGACGAGGGTCTTACTGCAGAGATCGAGGGCCCCGGTATGGATGATGAGGGTTATGGTTTAGATGATGAGTGTAATGGTAGGGATGATGAAAGTCGTGGTATAGACGAAGAGGGATATAGTGTAGAGAGTGATGAACTTGGTCTAAAGGAGAGAGAGGAGGTTGTACCTAGGGGTCAGCAGTAGGCAGCTCCGGTTGTGGGGACAGCTGTAAGCGCGCCTTTAGGACTTGGGTATGGAGTGTTAAGGCGCCGTGAGTTAGCATTAGAGGAGGGTGATGTGTACAGTACGTTTGAGGTCGGACAGGGTTCTGGATCGACACCAGAGTCTGAGAGACCTGAGAGGGTGTCAGCATTTAGACACCCCACACTTACCACATTGACAGACTCAGAGGACGGTATGATTTATATTGATATTCTTGATTACCCACCACCAGCACCACCTGTATAGACACCACCTTCACCCGAGTGGACATCTGGTTCACTTACTATTTCTCCATTACTATCTAATGATCCATCACCCATTTCACCACTTATGATACCTTTGACTGTACCATCTCTTGTAGCTACACCCGCTGCAGTTGAGACTGAGGGATTTTTGAGTGAGCTGGGAGCTCAAGTTCAGATGCAGGGGGGATTGATTAGTGATCATGTAGTACAATTGGAGGAGTTATAGCCTACTCTATTTGAGAGGTACGATAGGGACATAGGAGAGTTATTCACTAGGTCGGGGGCGGTTAGGGATGAGATTTTCTCCCAGAGGTACCGATTTAGGAGTTTAGAGTACGAGTAGGAGAGGGTCGCAGTGACATTCGCATTATTAGCCCTTGAGGCATGGGTAGTCAGACGGATGCCCAGAGAGACAGCTGTTCACGCAACAGTGATGTGTAGGGAGAGAACCAGGATCTACGGTTTTAGCTTGCTGAAGAGAGACGTGCACGATTAGAGTTGGCTGAGGTTGTTGACGGTATAAGGAGACGGCAAGAGCCCAGAGGAGGTGCGTAGGATATATGAGGTTTGGGTTATGATAAGTGTAGAATACACATATCCATTTATACTTAAAATAACCCAATTAAACCCAAAACAGACCAAAAATGGCAAAAATATGCTTGTATTTGTGTTTTGTGTGTGCAGGTACGGATA
Organism: Tanacetum coccineum; assembly: GCA_026074375.1. Lineage (NCBI taxonomy): Eukaryota > Viridiplantae > Streptophyta > Magnoliopsida > Asterales > Asteraceae > Tanacetum > Tanacetum coccineum. The sequence continues at coordinate 34,285 of BQNB010064052.1, read as the reverse complement.
AATCAAAAATCAAAAGAAAACAGTCAAAAGCGGGCAAACACGGACACGAGTATCAGAAGAGTTCAAAAAGAAGCCAAAGATTCAAAGCCAAAGCCTCAGTCAAACCCAGTCAAACAATGGTCAATAAAAGTCAACTTAGCCCATTTCCTTTTATAACAACCACAAGGGCTAGTTTTGCTATAATCGAAAGTTATTTATAACTAGAAAGAGAGGAAAGAAAGAGAAGGACCACTTGTGCAAACTCCCCAAACTCCAACAGTTTTAACTGTCGAAATAAGGGCGCCAAAAGTTACTATTCACCCATCGTCCCCCTTTCACCTCCCATGGTAAAACAAAGGGCAAATCAAAATTAAAGGGTGCATTAGTCAATTCAAGGTAGCTCAAGTTCAATGGCAGGGTCATTAAGGTCAAATCAAGAGAGTCATTAGCTCTCTCTTAAGCATCAAAGACACGTCAGAACAAGAAAAGCACAATGGAATGTGGGTTTTTGTGCTAAAACACTCACAAAAGAAGCACAATGCCCACATCAATGGAATGGACACTTGGCCATCTCTTCAAGTTCCACAGCTTGATCCAACGGCCACAATAAAGCGCAACTGATGAAGAAATGATTGCCAGGATTTAAAAGGAATTGGAAGCAAGCAAAGGCTAGAAGAATCTAAGGCAGAGCTAAAATAGAGCCTCACTTCTCACACACACCCCCATCTAGATCTATCCGTAATGATTTTTAATTAGTGTACTTAGAATTTTAATTCTTGGCTTAATAATGTTTAATCTTGTAATTTGCCTTTAAATACCTGTAAGCAAGTTTTTATTAATAAATTCTGTTTTTCCTAAATCTCTCCAAGTTTCTTTTTCAAAGCTCTCCTTAAGAACTAAGTCGTCTAAACAAGCATAATAGCTCCTTTTAAGACTCCTATCAGTCTAGAAGCTGAATATAGAGCTATTTGAATCATATTAATCGTACTACAACCTTAATCATTTAATTCAATCCTGGATCTTATTGGATAGAGTTTTGGGAAGGGATCTTAACTTGGAAGAGATCCCATGACTTTACCCTACATATCTAATACGCTAGGGAGCTTGTAGCCTGCCTTTATATGGTCATCTTGTTTAGCTAGAGGAGTTTTGTAAGTTTCTCTTTTATTTTCCTTTAATTTCAAGCTTTAAATAATGATATCATTGCTTTCTTTCCTATAATTAGACCTGCTTATTTGCTTATTCTCTTATGCTTATTTATTGCTTAATTGAGTTTTATCCTACTTAAATCAGGCTTAGTTGTTTTATCTGTTCCAATTTTCTTAGTTTAAATCATAGATTTTCATATTATTAAAAAAACCTCTAAAAAACCAAAAATATAGTAAAGTAGCTTAAGTCTTAGATTATTGCTTATTTAGTTGTTAAATCATGCTTATTAAAGTAGTTTTAATCTGTTAAATGTCTGGTATTAAGCAATTGTTTACTAATTTAAAGTAATAAGCTTTAATCATAAATGTCTTAGTCTTAAAGTGGTGTTTGTTTAAAGCTATAATGACCTCCCAAAGTCAAAGGAGTTTTTTTGAATTGTTTAAGTCACTTAGATTTCAATTATAAAAATCATTAGGCAAAGAGTTTTTATAATTAGATTGTAGAAATTGAAAAGTTATGGTTTTAATTCATGTTTATTCTAGCACCATGAACTTTCTTTTGAATTTCACCATTGTGTAATTGATGGAGCCTAAGCCCTCTAAGGCATAGATCTTGCTTAGCGTTGTTATACACTCAATTTGAGGGTGTCCTAGTGAAGGATTTTCCCTTAGGAAACCCCACATCTTGGTTTACAGCTGTGCAAAGGGCACCTAAGTACTACCAAAAAGTAATACTGCTGCTACTTTAAACACCAGAATCTAACTAAAAAGTTATTACTGCTGTCACCAGTTAGTATTGCACCTATTTTTTGGCTTTAATTTTTAGTTGATTAAAAGTAGGATTTAGGATATCTAAATTCAAGATAAGACCGTAAATCTAGATAAAGCTTTGATATAGTTTTAGGTTTTAGTTTTTAATTACTGCTTATCTTCTTAAGCTTATTCACTGTAAAAAAAAGGAACTTACATACAGCAGTACTAAGTTAGTTAGTACTGCTGATATTCAAATCTCAACTTAACCAGTAAATGTAGGATTTAATAGCTTATCTTTAGCATTTAAAAAGTCTAGTTAAAGCCATAATATAGAATAAGTTTTAAGATTTCATTTTCTAGCTTTATTTACATAGCGTTATTTTTGCTGTCAAAAAAGTTATAAAGCAAAACAGTACATAGGAATTTCAGTTCGTTAATGATGTTAATTAGCTATGAAGTTCTAAATTTTATAGCTTATATAGATAGATATTAGTATTTCACAATAAGTCCTTAAAGTTTAAGAGTCTAAGTCTAGCCTTATTTTAAGCTTTTAAGCTCATTTGATCTGTGCAATTTTGCTTAATTCCTGAAGTTTGCTTAATTTCATGCACAAGTTTAGTTGTTATAAAAGTACTTCTAGCTTAGATTCTTTGCATTCAAATAAAGCATTCATAAGCTTCCTAGAACACTTTTCTTTTTCACATTAAGCATAATTTTGAGCTTTTTTATAGCTGTTTTGGTAAAAACATAAGCCCAAAACCTTAGTTTCTAGTCTGTAACAGCTTATTGAGAAGCTCTTTTTAGAGCTTATCTTGAGTTCAAACCATAGTATTTCTGTTAAGATGTTCCATACTAGACTTCTTACAACTTTGCTCATTCAAGTTATAAGTGATTAAGACACTTTTAGAATTAGAGCTTATAAGTTGACTTAGTTTGTTTGTCGTGTAAGTCCTCAGGGACCATTCCTGTAAATTTTCTGTTTTAGTTGTTTTCCAGTTTATCCTTGCCCGTTAAATGTTTAGCCCGTTAGTCCTTAAGTCATTTTCACAATTAGTCCTTAAATTAGTTTTTAATTAGTTCATTAAGTTTTAATTAATAGTTAGGGTTAAGTTTTAATTAGTTTAATTAGACTTTAAGTAAAAAGTAAAAAATTAGGGCTTTTATTTTTATAAAATTTATGCACACTTTCTTTATTTAGTGTAATTTTTATAAAAATTTTAGGATTTAATTTTTAATAATTTTATTATTTTTTAGTTTTTTAAGTAGTTTAAATCTTAGAAAAATTATATCTTTTAATCCAAAAAGCGGAAAAAAATGTTTTTCTTTTTCCTAAAATTTTCTTTTGTCCAATCTTAGGTTTATAATTTTAGTTTACATTTTTAGGGATTAAAATTTGTTTACTTGTTTATTTGTCGTGTTTTAATTGTTTCCCGTATTAGTTTAATTGTTTAATTATTTTTTTTAATTGTCCATTTTAATTGTTGCTTTAGATAATCAAATCATCCATTTGCTCATTCAAATCAGGATCCAAATTAAAACATGGTTTCAATTTCACTAGTCGTTGGGGATAACGACCCGGGTGATCATACTTACTCGGTTTAATATACGTATTTACCTAAGTAGTATTATTATTATATATTTTATAGGTACGTAAAACTGTTATCAAGTTTTTGGCGCCGCTGCCGGGGACTAGTGTTTACGAAACTCTCGTTTTGTGTTTGTTGATTTGGTTTGAAGATCCTTTCATTCTCGAAAGTTTCATTTTTATAATTAAAAAAAAATATAAAATAAAAAATAAAATATAAAAAGTAAAAAAATAATTTCATTTTCTTTTTAGTATAAGTAAAAGATAAAAAAAAATCAAAAATATAAAAAAATTTTCTTCCTTTTTAAATAACGAAATAAAAATCACCAATTGGTAAAAATACCAAAATATAACATTCTCAACAGAGGTGTTATCATTTCAATTTCTGGTGAACTTGTTGGTTCCCAAATCGAACTAAAGATTTAACACTTATAAGTGATCATTTTTGTTTAATACTGATTGTAGGTTTTTCACCATATTATATAATATATAATAAAATATAAACTATATATAGGTCTAAAAAAACAACAATCATTGAAACGAGAAGTAGATTGTTTAGAGTGTTCCAGTGGTCGTTTATCCTCCAACGAGGCGGATGGACTGGGAGAATCGATACTTACAAAAGGTCGAAGATTGAGTTTGAGGTGAGATTGGATTGGAAGTGTGGAAAAGTCAAATTAAACAATAACAAACTAAAACGTTTAAGAACAATCTTAAAATTACTAAATTAAGCTGAAAAGGAGCAACGAAGTCCAGTTACAAAGGGGGAATAAAAACCTAAAAATCCCTCAAAAATAACCTACGAAGAAATTTTTACTTATAAAACTACTCTATGGGGACAAATAACGAAGAATGAAAAAGAATAGACTGAAACGGAGTTCATTTGACCAAAATCGAGGTAAGAACAAAATCCCGACCTCCGGGACCGTTTCTTTAAAAGTAAAAAGTTGGTAAAAATGACCCTACGAAAAGTTTTAATTTTTTCTACCAAACTATTTCGACAAAAGGAAAATTTTCTAAAAAAGAAAAATATTTTTTTGATAATTTTTGTATTTTTTATGAATTAATTAAACTTTTAACGAAATTAAATTATAAAAAATAGTAAATGATTACGAAAAATTCTGAAAATTTTACAAAAAATACTAGACACTCTAACAATCCTAGGAAAAATAAGAAACAACAATCAGCTTAATAAATAAGCCCCGAATAAGCTGATCACAGCTTATAAGCTTATAAGCCGAAAATGACCTTAAATACTAAGGCCCTTGAGTCTTTAACGAAAAAGACCCAAGGGCGCAGTGGTAAGAGTGGTGTTATAAAAGGGGACTGTATCGAGAGGTCACGGGTTCGAGTCTTGCTCACCCGGACCTCTTGTCTTTCCCCCTTTTTTTTTCGAATACTCAAAGAAGCAAAGTTGTTAAGCTCGTGTAGGGGTTAACACTATGTCTTTAAAACTTTTTGTGATTAATAGCCCTCAATTAGCTTATAAAATAGCTAACAGGTGTCAGTTTAGCTTTTTTATTTAAACACAAAGGGGTGGCTTTAAAAGCTAAAAAGCTAAGTCTTTTTGGACATCTTATGGGCAAATAAGCTAGCTTGGACTAAATAAGCAAAAGGGGGCTAATTCTAACCTAAATAAGCTAAAAAGGATTTAAAAGCTCTAAAGTAAAATAGCTGGAGAAGAGCTTATGATGAACAGAATTCTTAAAGGCCACAAAGGGCTTAATCTTTTGGGACAAATAAAACTAGGGAAGAGCTAAAATTAGCTAAACAACTATTTTAACTAACCTAAATGCTATTAAAAGCTAAAAGGAGCTTATAAAATAAGCTAACTAAGCCCTAGGTAAATATGCAAATCCTACAACCTAAGACATGGCTGAAACAGCCAATAGGCAAGTTTTTGAAGCCTAAATTAAGCAACAAATGAGCTTTTTAAAAGATGAAACTAAAACAAGCTTATACAGAGCTTATAAGCTCTCATAAATAGGCCAAAGGAACTTGGGCTTTAGACACAAAAGGGACAATGAAAAAGTGTGAGCTTAAAATCTCCCCTTTGCACCAGGGGAGATTTAAGCTTAACTTAAGTGGCTTATTTGACAGCTTATTAAAAGCTGTCAAATAAGCTCAAGTTGAAAAGAAAGCTGAAAACAGCTAAAGTATTCTAGCTTATGGACTTGTGCAACAATTTTTAGCTTTTGAAAATCATTTAAACAAGCTGAATTTTGATGATGAAAAAGGGATGGTGACTTTTTAAAACTGCTACACAAAGGACTTGGTGAATTTTGACTTACCAAAGTCAAGAGACAAAGGAGCTTGTTACAGCTCCTTTAACACCACAAACCACACACTTTTTGATGCTCAAACTCAAACCACAAGTGCTTAATTAAATAAGCACTTGTGGTGTTTTTAAAATGTCACTAGTTCCAAGACAATGGTTTTTACGAAATCTTTTGAAAATCAATTTTAAACTTTTTAAAAACTTTTGAAAAAAGCTTTAAATAAGCTTGAAAAACTTTTGCTTAACCTAACTAGTTACCAAACCCATGCAAATGACCATTTTGACCCATTTTTCCCACTGTTGACCCAAAACAACCCTTTCATTTTTGAAAATGGTTTATATGAGTTTAAAACTTGTTTTTTAAACTGAAGTGTTGAAGCTAATATTGATACTAAGCTATAATGAACAATAAAAAGCTAAAAGAAAAAGAACAAGTTAAAAATATGCACTTAAATGTGTAATAAGCTAGAGTGACAGTTAGGAGTCTTAACTTGGACAGATTTAATCTAAAATTTGCATACAAATGAAATGAAAAGCTTTTAAAACATGCATAAACAACAAATGAATAGGTAAAAATAACGCAATAAAAGCTAACATATGCTAATATAAGCTTATTTGATACAGTAAATAAGCAAATTTAAAGTATAGTACCATTAATTCCTTTTCACAAAAAAGATTGTTTGTGAAGCCTAATAAGATGTCTAAACTCCTTACCCTGCTTTTAAATAAGCCTACATACTAAGCTATAAATACCCAATAAGCCATCCATTTATAGCTTATTACTCCATGCTATTTCTATCCTAACAGTACCCAGTGATGTCCTTTTTTGAATTTCCCACCTTTTGTTTAGATATTTTTGAAAACAGATTGTAAGGGAAAAGAAATAAAAAAAGTAAAATAAAAGGTCTGCTTAGCAAACACAATGTAAATATAAACTTCATGAATTTTTCATTGAACAAGAACAGGTACAAAGAAACTTTTTAAACTTTTTAAAAGCTACTATACTTGACTAAAAACTTGTAAAATTACATAAAATTAACTTAAAACTTAAAAACTACTTACTAAAAACTAACTGTTGGCCATAATGGCTTCACAAAGCTATATATAGAAAAAATTCGACTAGGCTTATTCTTATTTTTCTTTCTAATTTTGTGTTGTTTCTTTGAAGACACATAAAGGAGTTGTGTTTGTTGTGTGAGTGGTTCACAGCTTCAATCTTGGCCCTTCAATTCTTCAAAAATCAATCTTGGCTGTTGGGAATTATAATTTGAGTTGATTATGACAAAACATATTAAAGATGGAAGACCTACAAGACAAAGCTGGAATAACATTAATGCTGATTGAAGATTAGTCAAACAGTATTTAATGCTCAGCTAAAAGATATATGATCAACAATTAATGCTGATTGAGTCTGGTCAAATTAGTATTTTCATGTTGATTTAAGACTGGTCAAATAGTATTGATGATGTGAAGACTGGGTTATATAAGATTGATCTTATTCGTGTCTTTGTATACCCTTCTCCCTCTATTATATAAAGAGGGTTGGCGTCTGAGGTTAAAGTATTCATTCTTAGATAGTCTCTTCCCACTGGGAGTCTAAAAGCATAGAAAGCGTGTGTAGTTGTTAGTAGTTAGTTTCTTTTATTAATGTTTTAATAAAGACAACCTTATTTTATCGTAACATCGATTGTGTTCTTTATATTCCACTGCGTTGTTTTACATCATTGTTTTTCATACCCTAGATGAGTCCTATATAACGTCTTATGGAGTCTTATTAGGATTTCACATTTGGTATCAGAGACTCGTGGCTCTGATCTAGGGTTTATAAGGTTTTCCTATGTATTTATTTTTGTGTAATAGTCAACAGACGCCTTTGGATCTCGAATAATGATGATGTGTATGGATCGTTTTGACGGTTTAGTGCATGATATAATTCTTGAATGGAAAAGTTACACGCTCCTTTACAAATATTTGGTCGGAGTATGATACGATACAGCCCTTGACATTGGATCTAGGATACTGGTCGTTGATGCGACGGAGCTCACTGAGACTATCGGCCATTGCATGTGATCGCCTACTGAATATATTGACTACAAGAATTATCCAAAGAATTTTATTACATAATATAGTAATAAGCATGTCTTGTTCGTACTGAAGGAAGAGATGATCTATGCTACTGAGTTCGAGATTCAAGAGATGGTTAATATACTTTTAAGGGGAAGCTTATTGTTCATATACTTAACCATCTACATGCACTCCTATTTGATTATGACAAAAAGGGGAAGAGTGCATGGATTCAGGGGAAGTTCTTCATCTATATTAGCTTCAGGGAAGATTGTGCTTATTGGTTTTGTCATATTATCAACTGGGGAAGATTGTTGGGAATTATAAATTGAGTTGCATTATGACTCAAAATATTTAAAGATGGAAGACTACAAGACAATAAGCTGGAATAACATTAATGCTGATTGAAGATTAGTCCTAACAAGGTGTTAATGCTCAGCTTAAATGATAAAGATCAACATTTAATGCGATTGAAGACTGGTCAAATAGTATTTGAATGATGATTGAAGCAATGGTAAATTAGGTTTGTAGGACTGATTGAAGATGGTTAAATAAGATTGATGTCTTATATTGTATTGTAAACCCTACTCCCTCGATAATTTCTATAAACGAGGCTCGTATGTGCGTCCTAGAGTAGAAGTATTCATTCACTAAGATAGTATCTCCATGAGGTCTAAACGCATAGAAAGCGTTGTGTAGTAAGTCTATGTAGTTAGTTTTCTTTATTAATGTTTAATATTAAGAATAACCTTTTAGCTAACATGATTGTGTCTTTATTATTCCACTGCGTGTTACAATCATTATATCTATACCCTTGATGGTCCTAATAGATCACGATCTTATGTGTAAGTTATAGGATTTACACATATTAGGTATCAGAGCCTCGGGGCTCTCGATCTAAGGGTTTTATAAGGTTTTCCTATGTATTTATTTTTGTGTAATAGTCAACAGACGCCTTTGGATCTCGAATAATGATGATGTGTATGGATCGTTTTAACGGTTTAGTGCATGATATAATTCTTGAATGGAAAAGTTACACGCTCCTTTGATTCAGATCATCAAATGTAAAAAGAATCATCTTAACTACATGTTGGGCATGGCCATGCAAATACCTGATCAAACCAACGAGGGGTCCAGTAAGTATCTTACTCCCACTCAAGTGGAGGAACAAATTCTATTTTGACTACAAGTGTCCGTCATATACTTTAAAATAATTATGAAAACAGCCCTTATAACTACCTTTTGACAGACTAGCGGTAGGCTTATTATCAAGAAATGTTATCCAAACATGCAAAACCCGCTTGCATCTCAAGTCTAAGGATAAACATAACTTTCACCATTTAGAAAGGCTGTCTTGACATCTATTTTCCAAATATCATAGTCATAGAACGCGGCTATGGCTAAAAGAATCCTTATAGCTCTAATGTCTGCAACAGGAGAGAAGGTTTCCCCATAATCTACTCTGTTGGCTTAGGTAAAGCCTGTTAGGAATTATACTTTGAGTTGATTATGACAAAACATATTAAAGATGGAGGACCTACAAGACAAAGCTGGAATAACATTAATGCTGATTGAAGATTAGTCAAACAATATTTAATGCTCAGCTAAAAGATAAAGATCAACATTAATACTGATTGAAGATTAATCAAATAGTATTTAATGCTGATTTATAGTTTTCTAATTTTATTTTGATCTTATCTTGTCTTGTAAACCCTAAACCCTCTATTATATAAAGAGGGGAAGGCGTCTAGTATTAGTATCCATTCATAGATAGTCTCTCCAATGAGAGTCTAAACGCATAGAAAGCGTGTGTAGTAGTTAGTAGTTAGTTTCTTTATTAATGTTTAATAAAGAAAACCTTATTAGTAACATGATTGTGTTCTTTATATTCCGCTGCGTGTTACAATCATTGTTATCATACCCTAGATGAGTCCTAATAACGATCTTTGGAGTCATTATGGGATTCCACAGTTACTATTAATATTTGCAACGAATTATTGTTGCGGAATTGTTGCAAATTATAGTTACAAATCAGTTGGAAAGTTTATACCGTTGCAAATTTATACTATTGCCAAGATAAAATGTTTGTTGCCAATTCGTTGCAAATGTGCGCTGCAGCAATGTTGGTACTGTTGTAAACCCATTGCAAATCTGTTGCAAATTTTCAATTTGGTTGCAAATTTAGCCCATTGCAAATCCATTGCAATTCTTCCAACGTATTTTCCTCCATTGCAAATCTGTCACAATTTTTTCTGGCCGTTGCAATTTTGTTGCAAAATAAATTTCCATGGAGCATTAACGCTACGGTAGGAGTCCGTTGCAAATCAGTTGCATTTGACCATTTGCAACGGATTTCTAACAAATTCCTACCGTTGCATTAGCCCAGTTGTGTTGTAGTGACTATTAAAACACAAATATACCAAACAATATATTCACACACAATAACATTTGGTTTGGTGGTTTGCACTACCAATGTTGGTCTCCAAGTGTGGGTGGGGTGGGAGGAGAGATTACCTACGGCCGCTCATATAGTAACCCATTGCAAACGACAAGCTTAATGCAAGAAACATTAAAACTCCTTTATGGTTCATGTGAATTAATCAGGATGGTTTCGTAAGATTACCGAGCGCAAATTAATTGACAAAATATTTATAACTTAATTGGGTGTGGTTTCAAGATGCATCATCAAGCAGACTCCCTTCTCAACGCTTTGGGTAATATGAATAAGTGAGATGCAATAAGAATGAGGAAATGTGGAACATTGCCTAAATGACCGTGAGGTAACTCTAATGTCCAAAATATATAGAGTATCAAAATATCAAACTGCATATTATTGTAAAGTTGGTGATCTGCAGGGATAAAGTTTATGCCTAGAGCCCAAGAACCCTGAAGAATTAATAACAATGATCTGCTTTATGGTTTCGATATCGATGGATCAATGTAATGACACATAAATACAATTGTATAAACATTGCATGTTAAAGCTAGATCTAGCGGTATGTGAGTTCCCCACCAACATGGAGGTTGTGGGTTCAAGCCTCGCTGGAGGCGTTTGTGAGATAGATGGTATAGGTCGTGAAAAAGTTGCCGTTTTAATTTTGTTTTAATAAATAAATAAAATAAAGTTAATTTCAGTCTTATGTTAACAGTACTCGATACTCTTGTTGCATCTCACCTTCAAAAATTTCTAGTTAACCTGTTTATGTCTCGGTTTGCAACATGTTTTGTATTCAGAACCTTTCCATTTATGTGCATACCGACGGGCATATGTCACATAGTTAACATGTATTGATATATTTTACGTCCTTTAATAACTCATTTAACTAAGTTAGAGTATTGATATATTTTACAGTACGTCTGAAATTGACAGATCTTGTAGCATTTACCATCTAGTAGTCACAACATTTTATACGAGAACTACTAACTCATGAAATGTACTGTAACATTGGATATGATATGAATCAAATTGGCTAATACTTTGGCTAACATTGGATATGACAGACCTCCTGCTATTTGAGAAGCAGGTTTCTCCGTAGTCTATCGACTCTAAATAATTCTATCCCTAAACATGATAATCAGCGTGAGTATATTGTTGGGTTTTTACATCTATTTAACCATTAAATATATCACGAGTATGCAGCGGAATAAATAAAACACGTATAGAATATACAATTAACAAAGGGATCAAGAAGTGTGTACCTTTTAGCAATAAATGAAACCACATTCTTGAATATACGCGTGTGTATAAATAGAATACCACGCAAACTAATAAAGTTACCAAAGTAGATAACATCTATGGTGTGCATACACTACACGTCACTGAGATATGCTAAGATGCTAGCCTTTGCTTCACAAATTAAACAAAACAACACAACACAATGTTCTTTGTTTTTCTTTATTTTGTACGATCGAACAATAAAAACTTTGTTGCTTTCTGTTGACTATCAACCCACAAGGATAAAAGATATACAATCTATGTGTGTGTGACTTTTATCATGACATCTATGGTATGCATACACTACACGTCACTGAGATATGCTAAGATGCTAGTCTTTGCTTCACAAATTAAACAAAACAACACAACACAATGTTCTTTGTTTTTCTTTATTTTGTACGATCGAACAA
>BQNB010064052.1:0-14779 GCA_026074375.1 Tanacetum coccineum | reverse complement strand
TTTGATGCGGAATCAGCGGCAAAAAATTCCAGAAAAAACTGAAAAATGTCAAAAAATCATAGAAAACAAGCTTTTTGGGCCTCGAAAAATCCTTAACCAACCAAAAGGTGGTTACAGCGTGATCCGTCTCGTTTTTCTCTTCGATTTGAGAGGTCACGGGCCTAAAACGGAGTTACGGATCAAAAGTTATGGCTGTTTTACTGAAACCCTTTTCGTCACACAAAAAATTTTTCGTTCGGTCCAAAAAATATTTCTCGTTCGATCAAAAGTTCCGCTCGTTCGATCGCTCGTTCGATCCGCTCGTTCGATCGCTAGTTCGATCGCTCGTTCGATCGCTCGTTCGATCCGCTCGTTCGATCGCTCGTTCGATCGCTCGTTCGATCGCTCGTTCGATCCGCTTGTTCGATCGCTCGTTCGATCCGCTCGTTTTATCGCTAGTTCGGTCCGCTTGTTCGATCGCTGCGATTTGTCACTCGTTCGATCCAAACGATTTTCCACTCGTTCGATCCTTGCGATTTCCGCTCGTTCGATCCAAACGATTTTCCACTCGTTCGATCCTTGCGATTTCCGCTCGTTCGATCCAAACGATTTTCCACTCGTTCGATCCTTGCGATTTCCGCTCTTTTTTTCACTCGTTCGATGCCAACGTTTTGCAACACCCAAAATGAGCCACGAAATAAATGCTTACGCATGCCCAAAGGAAACCAACGAAACTGCCGATCCGTATAAGTTTTTCACAACAAAAACCCACAAATCCACCCGAGGCGATTGATACCATTGTAGGAACCCGTTTTAATGCTTCACTTCATAAACCACGAAACCGAATCGAAAGAAAACTAGAGAGAGAGAGGAGACGAATAGAGAGAGAAATAGAGAGAGTTGAGAGAGTAAAGAAAAAATATTTTTGTTATTCTGAAAAGAGAGATATTTTTAAAATGAAAATATCTATATATATATTTAGATTTTTAGAAAATATTAAATATTTTATACCCCTACCCATTTAATGTGTCGCGCGAGATATTTAATTGGAACCGGGTCGGGTTTCTGCTTGGGGATTAAACCCAAAACCATATACAAATATTAGATGATCATATCGAGCCCGATTCCCGATTTTTTCCTTATTTACACATTAACTAATTAAAGACCGAGCTCCATCGTAGAGTGACGAGCTTCCTTGTTCGACTCAATAAATTGAGGCTAACAATCTTCCCGAAGTGAGGTCTGAACACGGGAACGAACTTCATTTTTATTGACTCAATAAATTGAGGCTAACAGACATGACGGAATCAGTCTTGCCAATAGCTACGATGCCACTGGCAACATGGTATCCAACACTCACTCGGTATCTTCACTAAACGGACCCTAATAGCTTAAAGGGTTGAATTAGGGGAGTTAGTACTTTATGAACCATTATTTTATACTGGTATGGATCTTCCAAACATCTTGACTTCTTCTTTTTATTCGTGTTTTGAGATTCTTTTGGCATTCATATATGTGACCCACCACCGAGGGGGGGGGGGGCTTGATAGCGTTGTCCGTGTCAGTGTTCGTCCAACTCAGACCTTAAACAATATAAATACACAAAAGTTTTACTACATTTTCACGCTTAATGTGTACTGTAAAAAGAAATAATCTTAGGTAAGATCTAACCTTTTCTTGCTCATTGTTTATTTGGCTTTGAAGGATAGTCGGGACATGGTTTGGGTCTTTGTAAGCCGTTTTGAATGACGTTCAGGCAGCATCAGACCGTATAGTTGGTCATTAGAAGCTGTCCCTCATTGGCCAAATCTGTCGAGGTTAAGCTCTACAGCAGTTGAAATCTCATACGTTGGATGCTCATAGTAGGTATGGTGATTGATCTCCATAGTATGATGGTTACCAAGATATTCTGATAGGGGTAGGCACAACTCTAAATCGTCATCTATACCTGCAGTCACGTATTACACAAGTTACCATGATCTTAGTTCAAGTATCCACCAATTCTCTTTGTTTACTGCACAAACACTGTGAATGAAATATACGGATCTGAAAGTATTATAGACTATAAATATAAACCTCATTAACGGCATCGATATCGATTCAGCAGTACATTTAAACCAATTCGTCGCCATCTCATTGAATAGGACATACCTCTATCTGTGCCGTTATCACCGCAACAACCTCTTCAAGTTTATACCTGATTGAGTAACAATGGTCGAGGAAGTATAAGGCCTGGAAGTAGGGGCATTCCAAATCAGATGACAAAAGAGATGGCAAGAAGGTACCTCAAAACAGGGTAGTCGACAATCTTGCCACAGGTTCCGCACTTGAAAGTTCCATTATCCATCGAAAGCCGCTTCCTACATTTCTCTCCACCGCATGAAGGATAGTTCCAGCCGCTCTTTCGCCTCACATCTTCAATCATGACATTGCACACAAAGGTAACAGGCTGAAAACACACCGTATCTATAATTAGTGTCGGTTTAACTGGCAACCCAACATTGGGTGCATATGGGGGAAAAAGTGGTTACATCGTTCTTGCGGTTTCTGGCCCACAAAAGGAGGTTTTCAATGGTCCCTTCCCGTGGTCGTGAAGAATCCACCACCATGACCTCCTTGTTTGGCTCATCTGACCTGACGTGACAATTAATAAAATATGGTAAACATGTGGTCATTACAGATATAGCATACACAATTGTTACTTGACTCACATTGTCATGGCCTTCAATTCCTGCAGAATCGGGATATCATCATCACCATAAATGAGTGTCGAGGAACTGCTGGACAGGTACAACCTATCTGCACGGTAACGTATTCACTAACTCAGCGACATGTATATACAAATATAACTGTAATGAGGATGTCTGAATGAGAATGCAACATAGCTTACTGTTGTAAAGCTTTGCAAACATTGAAGTCAGCACAACGGGGCAAACACCGGGGTGGGCAGTTTTCTTCTCGATCAATGAGTCACCAACAGAACCCCATAAGGTGACCCTCAAAGATTGCCCCCTGAAACATTCGCAACGCTGCATAAGTTACTTGTGCTACAGAGTTCAGGGTCGTAAGTGAACATGGAAGTCTTACTTTGGATTCGCAAGGTAGAATTCAAGTGTCTTGGAGCCACCTTTCGTGTAGCTAGATCTTCCAACATTTGTCACATAGCCAGCCACATCTGCAGGTGAGTAACCCATTGTTTACTATGCACACACAATAGAATGTGAATTACATAATTAAACGTGATAGGCAATTACCAATAAAGTACTTGTTGTTTGTCAGCTCAATGTCATCAAACTCAACCAAACGGAAGGCATATCTTAGAAAGCCGTCACCGCTAACAGAGGCCTTACGTACTATTGTAGCACCATCAAACTCAAGCATCAGCATATCATCCTTGAAAAGCCGAAACTCATCCTTGTTGGGTATGACATTGTGTGCTATAGTGGCTTTAGCAGTGCAATGGATCATGTTACCCTGGGGAAAAAAAACTTTAGAAACAACGAGAAGCAACAGGAAAACAAACATGCAGCTTTTACCTTTGAATCAGAGACCACAAAGTCTTTGCTTAAGTACCGGCCTGTCGTAGCAGTTACATCCCAAACTCGGCCAATCATTACAATCACACTACCAGTTTCATCCACCTTCAATTCATCAAGAAACAAATGAGGGTTCGACTGGGGAGTAGGCATGGTTGCAAGCTTCATATCTGAATTGGCAGCTGACATTGTATTATTGTAAGTGTATGATATGTATTCTTAATATTCTGGGACGAAGGACAAAGCTATGAATTTATACAAACATATTGCTGTAACCGCAGGAAGTCTAAAGGTGCCTTCATTATGAGCTTCATAACTGCCTGAGTAGCTATGAATTTATACAAACATATTGCTGTAACCGCAGGAAGTCTAAAGGTGCCTTCATTATGAGCTTCATAACTGCCTGAGTAATTACGTTGCCTAAGTTAATAATATTACGCATCACCTTCCTGCACAACACGCTGCGCAACTTGTACATTGTATCAACACTAATGACAATTAAATTAGAGGACCTAAGTTTATAATATAATAGATAAATTTGATAAATCAATGAAACATTTTCGACCAAAATAAAATGTTTGATTCATATGTTTTGTTGGAAATTGTTTATCTAAAATTACGTTTTAATATTTCGTACAAAGTTTATTAAAATAAATAATATGGGCATAATTGATTCTCATATTGTAGAGTATAACAAGGAATTTTATTTTTTTTAGATTTATGATAACAAAACTTTGAACTTCTTAATGAATCATTTGTCTTTTGAATCTAAATAGTTTTGTTGTTGTTTGGCTTGCTTATATAAAGAGCTAATTTGCACACTGTATTCGCTATTGGCGAAAACAATATGCTTAAAGTTGTTTCCAATACACAATTTTAGATCACTTATTTTTTAAATTGATTAATCTTTGTGTCCTCAAACTTATAAATTTACTCTTGAGATTGGCATAAATTGTCTTCTCTTAGCACGAGTTTTTAAAATAATGTGACTCAAATTGGATTTTGTTAGTTTTTTGTAACTTCTTTTCACTAGAAGTTTAGAAAAATTGTAATCCTAAAAAAACTTTCTTTTTTTTTGGTATAAATTTCTTTATAGGTTGATGATCATTAGTGTGCAGTAGTATTGACTTTTATTTCTCTTTATATCTTTAAATATGTCTTTTTAAATCAAGGTTTCAACATAAAAATGCTTCTCAATTCAAACAGATATGTGTTAATTTTCTTTGCAATACTCACTATACAACTCTAAAAGGTTAGGGGCTATATTTATTTTCGTTAATGGTGTAGGCTTTTGAGATGGAGGTTGCTTCAATCGCCTGGGATATTTTGCTATTGCCTCCTAGGTGTTAGATTTCTTTACAAGTGTATACAACTTATTAGTCAAGTTTCTTATATATGTATAACAACCTTTGACTCTATATTTATACATATTTGGATAATATATACTACCTTCGTCCCAAAATAATTGTCCACTTTTGACTTTTTAAGTCTTTCTTTGCCAAATTTGATCTTAAATATTTTTGTTTGTGTTATTTAAATAATTGTTGCAATATATGAATAGATTAGGTTTTAGGGAATATTTCATTGTTACCAATTTTTATCAAGTATTAAATAATATCACAAACAAACATTATTAAAAGTTCAAAGTTGAAGAAGAAGAACTTCGAAAGTCAAAAGTGCGACGAATTATTTTGAGACGGATGTAGTTGCACACTTAAATTGTCATTTTTGCATTTTTCACACATTACATAAATCGTAATTCCATAAGTCCCGTCTCTCAAATTGATGGTTTTACGCGAACTATGTAATTATTCCTTTGAGAAATGTTGAGGCTTTTATATGTTGTTTACGAGTAGTGATGATGGAGAAAGCTCTTATTTGTTATAATTGATACGATTAAAAATTACTTAAGTTGAGCCATGTTAGCTATATACTTTTAGTTACTACTTCATCATTGTATTCATCAATACTTTTACGGGTTAACGTTTTTTCACAACATTCATGTTGGTTGTTATTTTCACTTTTTTATTTTTTACTAACTTTTTACCTTTTATTGTTTGAATAATGTTTTCTTTCAAAGAGATTTATAAGCCACCCTTATTATACGGGTTTTAAGCTAGGATAATATTTAATCCTATATAAATAAGCTTTTGAAATCTGATCCTAACCCAAAAAATGACAGTTATGGCACCTGGTACAATTACTTTTTAATCAACGGTGCGATGGCTGGAACTAAAATCTGGACATTTATTACTGTGAAAAAAAAACCTCCAGTCAACCTCTAACATTCTAACAATCAAAAGCTTGGAACAGTAAAACAATAAAAATCTAAGCGATATCACCATTACACATTTATCTGTACAATGAAACCACAAATCAATTATAACCCTCCAATCATACCTAAATGATATCACCATTAACAAATCCACACAAAAACCACAAATCAATTATAACAATGAAACATGATTTTGTC
Organism: Tanacetum coccineum; assembly: GCA_026074375.1. Lineage (NCBI taxonomy): Eukaryota > Viridiplantae > Streptophyta > Magnoliopsida > Asterales > Asteraceae > Tanacetum > Tanacetum coccineum. Next base: position 8,791 of record BQNB010064052.1, on the reverse strand, counting down.
ATTCAAGAACATCGATTGTCCAGGTATTTTTTTTCACTTATAACTTTATTATTATGTTCTAACTCGATTGTCCACAAATCAATTATTCCAATTATTTTTTTCACTTATAAGTACATCAAATGAATCAGGAAACCAAAAAAATCAAATGAAAGAGTCCGATCATTATGATATGTGGCCTTCAAAAGAAACTCAGAAACAGTGGATGGTGAATCCTATAAGTGAATCTTTCATGAATCTGAAGATGGTAAAAAAAGCAAGAAAGTGTTGGAATAAATATTATCCATTTCAATTTCAGGTAAATTTGTATCATTATAATTTTTGCTCATTATGAATTTAAGGTTTAATAATTTTGTGGAGATTTGTTCATACTATAGTGTCACATTTATTATTTGTTCCGGTTCCTTTGTTTTTAATCTTCGTGCCTTGATTTATTGAGTATTTCCAATCATATGGTTAAAAATTTAATCTTCAAAAGTTAGTAAGGTTTAAATTTTACATTTATAATGTAAAAAGGTTTGAAAATCTATAACCTATATAAAATAAGCTTTTGAAAATCTGATCCTAACCCAAAAAAATGACAGAATGACACCTGTAAAATACTTTTTAATCAACGGTGGAGGTTGGGAACTAAAATCTGACATTTATTACTGGAAAAAAAACCTCCAGTCAACCCTTAACATTCTAACAATCAAAGCATTGACAGTAAAACAATGAAATATCTAATCGATATCACCATTAACAATTCATCTGTAACAATGAAACCACAAACCAATTATAACCCTCCAATCATACCTAAATGATATCACCATTAACAAATCCACACAAAAACCACAAATCAATTATAACAATGAAACATGATTTTATCATTCAAGAACATTGATTGTCCAGGTATTTTTTTCACTTATAACTTTATTATTATGTTCTAACTCGATTGTCCACAAATTAATGGAAGATATGCACAGGCTTGATTTGCAAGGGCTAACTGGAATTTACAGAGTGGGCGAGGAGCAAAAGGGGGGAATGGGACTGTGGTGACTAATGGAAATAATGTGAAAACTAACCATTTTAGAAAATTGACAGTAACCACTGTCTTTTGTATAAAAAGCATTTGTTGCATAAAGATTTGCTTATGGTTGTATATATTGCTAATGCATGGTACATGTTAGTATAGAAATGCATTCATATCGTTAGTGTGATCTTGGTAGGTAGGTAAGTGCCTTTTGGTGTAAGTTTTAAATAAATGCAACAGGAATAAATGTAATTAAAATGAAGCATGACACCTTCATTTTATTCGAATGAGGATTGAGCGGTCCGTGTTTGTAAACTGCAATATGTAATTAAAACGAAGCATGTCACCTTCATTTTATTGCATTTCCATGATGCTTGAATACACCAAGTTTGGTGTATTACTGTTTGCTGCAAGTGGTGGTGACGATGATGATGAGTGAAAGTGGGACCGTAATGCTGATGTGACACTCAAACCGGTCACAATACCTATTTTAACAAGTTATTAAAAGTTTGATGGGTCTGAATGGTAATATACAAAGTACGTTACCTAAAAGTGTAGTTTTTGGTAAGTAGGTTACCTATTAATGGACTTAACCCGGGAAAATACTGTTTTATCTTCTTTAGCTAATTGATTTGCTTTCAAAGCTTCAAGGGGTGGCTGCCTTCAACATCAAACATTTTGGGTGCTTTGTTATCTCTTTTGCTAACCCATAATATAGAGTTCAAGGCTTGCTCGTGGTTTGCATTTCATTGCGGTGCATGCTTTGAACAAACTCCCTTATTCCAAGCATGCTGGAATTAAAATGGTTTATTGATTTATTTCAGGCACCGGGTAAGAAGGTATCATGTTGATCACAATGGTGACACAGTCGGTTGTCGAAAATAACCTTAGATACGCTGATGTTACTGGAAGATCCATACCATTGCATGAAAACTGAAGACATGGGTGAAAATTCATTAGTAATTATTGCTAAAGGTGAATGGCTTGTGAGAAATACAAAAATATTTACATGTAAAAACAACACAAGCTAAGAACCCGTGTAACACAGCTGTATCAATCTAATTTGTTTTAAGAATGGTTTATCATATGCGAAGACCAAAGTAACAACATAAAAATCTCACAATGCCAAAAAAATAGAACATTTGAACCAAGATTCACTAAACTTGAAGATAGAAGACATATGTATGTTGCTAACTTGCCATGGCTTTAATATGCGGTGATAAATTAGGCCAACAAGAAATAACAAAACTGAATAAGTAGGAAAATACATAGGCTTCAAAAGAAGCTATGGTATGCTCCTATATATGCAAATGCCCCTTATTATCTTACGGATAATGATAGGACTAATGCCACTGTTAAGATAACTAATCCACAAAAATTAAATAATTATATATAGCTTCTTATATATAAACATCTACAGGCCAATTTAGCTAGATGGGAGCCTGCTCATGGACGTTTTAAGTTTCGACATCCATGGAAACAATACCTCAGAGTTGGTGCCTTAATGCGTAATTGTGCTTACTGCATTGAGACTCTTAATGGTTTCATCAGTTCAGAAGTTCAGGTAATCAGAAAGCCTAATCATTTCTTCAAAAGTTTTAGCCTTGCATTTAAATTCTGTCTATTGTGAATATTTATTTCTTATAACAGTAAGACGAGAATTGCTACCTCTTATTGGATTCTAAATGGATGATCTTACATTCTACAAGCACCGGAGTTGCTAAAGAAGCATATTTGTTTATATATCAATCTCATTAACAATTTGTTTGTTTGGTTGCAGCTTTCTCGGTCATCTCTATTAGGTAAGGATTTGTTCGTGTCTGTTCCTCATTATATTATGTTATGTATTCCTCATTATATTCTGCTATGTGTATCATTGTAAAGTAGCGATGTTGTTTCAGAAACGTATGTCTTACATTTATGGGTTTTCTTAATCAAATATTTTTGTATGCTATGACTATACTACAAGTTTTGACTCCCCATTTGCTGCTTCAGACCCAAGAAGAAGGTAAAAATACATTCAGGCCCATTTGTCCAACAAAGAAAGTCAAAATATTCAGTCAAGCGGTGCGTTACCTTTTCTTATTCGTAGTGTTTCTGACATGGTTGTTTGGGTGTGCAGAGGAGAAAAAAGCCAACAAGGATCATCTGCTTAAACTAAGATGCAAGGACAAGAAAGGTTATATTTCAGTAATTATTATACATGGTTCTAATTTTTGTCCCGCATGATCGATGTTTTTATATTTATTCCACTTTACCGAGCACAAAGGCAAGGATGCTTTCCAAAGTTAGGCCCCTGGGATTGGTATTATAAATATAAATACTAACTTATTTCTTGATATGTTTTCGTTCTCATATCGAGTGTCTCTTGATTGCACTTTGACCTCTCACCCCTTCACTTTTGATAGTTTAGAGAGATGATGATATGTATGAAACCATTCATTTGCCTTTATCAACAAAGATCATCGTCATACATATATACGAACACATTTGTACACATGTACTGTGTATCAGTTCCATGTGTTCATATCTTCATGCCATAAACTCTTACATGCCAACTTATCCTTCCATCCTCTTCCACTATAAAACCTTAGTTTACATTCTCTATTCGTCACACCTTCTTCACTAAGAACAATGGCATCCAAAGCATCTTTGCTCATACTTTTCAGCTTCCTTCTTGTCTCCACTTCTTTTCCTAGTCAGCAACAACACCAGCAACAGCAGCAAAACCTGTGCAACTTCAAAACATCGAGGCTCTAGAGCCGTATGATGTTGTCCAGGTTGAAGCTGGCATCACAGAGTTCTCGGACGCCAACGACCAGTAGTTCCAGTGTGTTGGTGTCGACTTTATTCGATACAGGATTCAGCCTGGTGGTCTTATGTCGCCTTCCTATGTCAACACTCCACTCTTGTCCTTCATTGAAAGAGGTATATAAATTGTCATATTCATGCCATTTTAACTTACGCAGGTAACTAATAGTCATTTTCATGCTTTTTATACTTGCAACCTAAAAAAACTATTGCAATTACAAACACTAATTAATGTTTTTATGAGTCATTGCATACTAAATTTTGTTGCAAGACATTCGAAAACCAAAAACATTGACCGAGTCACACTACATATTATACTATTTCAATACGAGTCACTTTTGGTTAAGTGACTATTTTACAAACCAACTTACGGACATGAATACTATCCTAAGTCTACCGGTTTTATATAAATAAGTAGAATTTATAGCACAAAAAATTGTCGCTGTCAATTACCATTCATTTGCCTTTATCAACATGATCATTGTCAACTAAAGGGTTATTGTCTTTTTTATCTAATCTTCACAGGAAGTGCTGTCCACGGAGTTATATTGCCCGGATGCCCAGAAACCTATGAATCGTCACAGGTGCAACAGCAACAGTTTTCTGGTCAGGGACAATGCAGAGGACAGGGCGAACATGGTGCATAGCAAAGTGTTCAAACTGGTCGTCACCAAAAGGTAGAGAACTTGAACAAGGGTGATGTTGTTGCAATTCCAGCTGGAGCAACTCACTGGATTTACAACGACGGTCAAGAAGAACTTGTCGCTGTTGTCTTATTCGATGCTCAGAACAAGGATAACCTGCTGTTGTCTTCTTTTTATATGTGGAAATGGGCAACGAAGATGTCGGAAAGCCTGTTGCAGATTATTTTGGAATCACAGGAGATGCTCCAAAAGAAAAATCTAATTAACAATGGTCTTTTCTTAAAAATGCACAAATGTCACTGGCCGTCTCATGATGTTATTTTTCTATTTGTCAGGCTTTTGGAGAGGGATATTACAGCGACACACGTAAGCCGTACTACAAGTCAGATATCATTCCTGAGGATGTAAGTTCTTCATTTGGGGCTTATTGATTTGTTTGTTATTTTTCTCAGAGCTAAGTTATATTTTTTTGGCGATTGTCACGGATGCATAACGATGGTGATGTGAAGATAGTTGTTGGTAACAACTTTGATGATATTGTCTTAGATGAGTCGGAAGATGTTCTATTAGAGGTGCTTGTAAAAGCGAATACATATAGTGTTTCATGGGATTTTATGGTTAATTCGAATGCCTTATGCAGATTTATGCACCATGGTGTGGGCATTGCCAAGCTTTAGAACCAACTTACAGCAAGCTTGCTAAGCACTTGCGTGAAATAGAAATTATGTTTTAGGTTGATGAACAAAGAGCAAGATAATCCTGATCCTTTTTCTTATGACAACATCAATTCAGTTCTGGCATGGCTGATAGATCTTAGCTCGATATTGTTGGCTGAAAGGTACACTTGCAGATTAATATATTATCAAATAAGTATTCATCTGATATCTCTATTTTCCTAATCACGATAAGATCATTTTCAATATTATTGTATGTGCCATAAGCATAGATTCATAGTATTTTAAGAAAGAGGTAGCATTTGAACAGAGTTAGTTTTCAATATTATTGTATGATTACTGATATGTTGTCTTCTGCATATGATTTCATAAAGAGCCGTGTCATCATGGGCTAGAATTTCCATTGGGAAATGACAATCGATGATGTAATTCAAAAAGATTCTGGCACGTAGAGGTACAAACGCTGCAATTTTTTAATGCATATCAGGTCCACTCAAGTTCAGCATGGCTGCAAACTCGGAGTCACTAGGATCAACAGCTACAATAATATTGTATAATGCAGCAGTTTCTCTAAGACACACGTCACGGAATGGTAAATGCTTAATGGCATCGTTGGTAGCTAATGTTAAAGACTGGAACAACTATGATATGTTGTCACGGGCCGTAACACTGGCGTTGAGAACGAAGCGCCTCCAAACCCAAGATCCAAAAATGGCAAAGGCAGGTGGAACAGCTAGATTAATAGGAAGCATCCGTTGAATTCTTGATAGTGCTACAATAGAAGATTCACCCAAAAGCTCAACAATAAATCCATCAGAAACACTCCTGCAGTTCCTGACAAGAACTCGAAACCAATGAACCGAAACTTCAACCAAACTATCCATCTTTAAATCCCCTATAGTCCGTGCACTCCCATTTGAGTTTGACCTTGTACTCCTTACAAACTGAATCACATTTGGCCCTTCTTTCAATCTGAAAACAGTAACCATCTTCTCAAGGGTAGCAATACCTTGTAGAACAACTCCAACAACAAGTGCAGAAATTGCACCTGTTGTTTTGGCAGCCTTAGAAAATGTTTTGCTAGTACTATTCAAGTTTTCATTAGACGTGGAATCACGAGTTTCAGGAGAATGTTGTAATTGACCACGAGAAGCCTTAGGAGGAGAGAAGACTTGGGCAAGGGCAGAAGAAGCTTCTCTGGCAAGAGCTATCTCAAATACCCGACTTTGACGTTCTCCAAGTGCATCCTTTAGTAGGGACAGACATGTGAGATTAATACGCAAGATGTGCCTCGCAAAGTTCAATGAAAGTGGGGTTATATCTGGAATTTTACCAATCACCTGCCCAACATTACTAACAATTGCAGATACAGCGAATGCCACCAGAGTAGGGTCTCCTTCTTGAGATGCACACCCAGTTTGTCTCATGCAATCCAATAGACCTTTAACAGCCTGTTGTGCTATCGAGTGCCCATCATCTGATTTTGCAGTACTATGTCGCTTCAATGGGCCACCTGAAAAAGGCTTCTTGTCCTGGCCATAAAAAGAAGGAATGACGTCATCAACAAGTCTTTGGACAGTATCCCTCACGCTTATACCGACGCGTGAAATACGAACACCATTAATTTTTTGATAGTATCATACTATTCTGTTTTGAACCTTTCAAGTTTCAACGAACAAGCAGCAAGACATGCATTAGCCCAACGTGATCAGCTGGTATAACCGCAAAGCTTTCAAGCACTATGAAAGATATAATTACTAAGCATCAACCCTTAGACCGTTCCATCCTTACTTAAGATTAAACCTGATGTAGCACCTCTTTGTATTCGAGACTGGATTTAGCTTTCACATTACGTTATTACACTCTAAACTTAAGTTGTCCTTGACATGTATTGTCTTGTCATCCTGCTCAAACCATCTAGCTATATCATACTATACTGTTTTGAACCTTTCAAGTTTCAATGAACAAGCAGCAAGGCATGCATTACCCAGCGTGATCCGGTAAGTATTGTTCATCTGAAAAGTCCTCTGATTTGATTCGTTCAGTTACAATAGTTAATGCTCTATGTCATTCTAAATGTTGTTAATGCATTCAATAAATATTTTAATATATACTCATTGATTACTTTTACTTAAATTTTAGTAAACGACACTCATAAAACAAGTCCGCCCATCGGGCGGGCTATGCAACTAGTATATATATATATATACACACACACACACATAGGCTTTGATTCCATTGAGAAGGTTTTAAGATTAAGAAGATTGAGAAACAATCCTAACCATCCAATTAATATTAATTTTGAATCATTTAATAAGGCATTTAAATTAGTGATAAGGGTAAATAAGTAATTACATCAAGCAAAATTTTAATTAAATATTGTAGACTTCCTACAATTTCTCCAAAATTTGAAACTGCCAAACAATTACACGAATGGTAGTTTTGTTTTTTAGTTAATGTTTTTTTTTTTTACTTTTTTTAATCAATAACTATTTTTTCTAATCATCTTAGATTATTGATAATATAACTTTGTAGCAAGATGCAGATTCACAATTAATCGAAGATGGATTCACGAAAATTAAATTACAACTAGAGAAAACCATATTGTTCATTTTTCTTTACTGAATCATGTGTAAATGTAAATCCTTGAATCGGTGAATCATTAAATTATCAAATAGTGAATCGTTATACTTTTAATTTGGAATCATGATAGAATTGGTGAATCATTAACAAAATTCTTATTGCTTCGTCTTAATCTTTTACGCATCAACATACACATATTAGCGACAATCTTAAAAGTACGACGACAATTCTCTCATCTTACTCTATGATCAGGTCAAATTTTGTGAATCGCAAAAACTACAACTGAATCATAAATAAATATGAGTGAATGCATAAAAACGCTATTAATAAATTGTACTCGTGATACTTGCGACTTGCGAGATGAATATTAACATAATTATTCATCTTATAGTCATTCTCACACCTTAGCGACAATCTTAAAGGTTGAATCGATTACAATTAATGAACCATTGCTTAACATATTATATGATAACAAATGAAACGGTTAGAGCAATCTTACATTTTTTAATATAAATTGAAGGCTCAACATTGGTTAAAGAGATATGAGAAAAAAAAGCAAAGCATTAATATTTGTTCGGCCATTAAAAAACGTTTGCGTTAAAAATGTATTAAACAAGCAAAAGAACCCGCGCGTTGCGGCGGGGCTAATTTTTTCCCGAATAATTTTTTTTTATGTTTCGGGGGGTTTTTTTTGGGCGATGCGTTATGGCGGGGTTAATTTTTAATATTTTCTTTTTTTGTATGATTCGGAGAAAAAAAATTTGCGTTGGGACGGGCTAATTTTTTCCCGAATATTTTCTTTTTTTGGGACGGTTTTGTAAATTTTTTTACGCGAATTTTTGTGTAAGAAAATCGTAAATAGTTAAAAGGTGAGGGTCCGTTATTTATTTATTTATTTATTTACTTTGGGCCAGATTTTAGGCTATTTTTGGGTTTTTTTTTGCTAATTTTTCCCCGATATTTCCTTTTTTTGTACGATTCGGGAAGGTAAAAAAGTTGTGAACAATAAAAACTTGACGTGTTTTTTTTGTTAATTTTTTACGGTATTTTTTGTGTAAGAAAATCGTAAA
>BQNB010064051.1:0-35455 GCA_026074375.1 Tanacetum coccineum | reverse complement strand
AAGAATTTTCTACAATTCTATGAGTGCTGGGACAAACATGTCACATAAACCTTTTACAAAAGGGCTAATGGTCTAAAAATGCATCGAAGTTTCCCCGTTTTTCTTTTGTAGGCATTTAACTTTTAATTTTTCTTTTGTGTGCCGCGAATATGCTAATCTTCCTATTGTAGCCATGATTAGTAATAAATCTGACGTGGCATTTAATTAACCTGTTTTTCCTGTTTTCCGTTATAGTTTTCCGGTTATACACTTTGGGGGGTCCGTTTTGGCAAAAATCAAAGTACCAGGTTTGGGTGTAGGGTTTCATATCACTTCTAAACACTTAACCACGATCAAACTTCACAATCACCAAAATCAACTTCTTCCCTAATTCATCCTTAACCCTAATTAAAACAATCATCAGTTATCATTATTTAATAATAGACACATACTCCAAGAACCCTAATTTATGTAATAAGGTATGTCAAAATTTCTTACTTTTTATATTTTTTTAATCGATTGTGGTTAGTTTTCCCTAATTTAATTTGTTGAAGAACCCTATTTTTTTCTTTAATCTATCAGAATGATCCCTGATACCGAACTGCATCAATTTGATGTTCATAATGATGGCTACTTTGCTCATTTACCGTTAACTTATGTTGACGGTGTCATCCTTGAAATTGTTGTTCCAAGGATGCCTTATGAACAGTTGGCTGAATTTTTAGAAGAAAAGTATGGCTGCTACTTTCAAGGTTTGTATTACCAAGTACCAAGCCAAGACTTAGAAAGAGGTTTAGTTAGGGTTAGTGATGATAGGTCGACCTCTTACATGTTTGATGTTGAAGAAACATTTGGTAGGCTTACTCTTTATCTTGATCACTTAGACATGAATCTTTCAGAGTATTTAAGTCAAGCTATTACATATGACATGGATACTTGTATTTATAAGAAAATAGTACCAACGGTCTTTTGTTATCTCCTATAAATAATGGGCCACCTCCTTCTGAGAAAAACGAAACCTCTTGCCACGAATTTTCTCAAATCTATTTTTCTTTCTTCTTTCTTTCTTTCTAAAAAAACACATATCTAATCACTAACATAATTTGATTTGTTTCAAGTGATTATTTCTTTATTCCTCCCCTTCTTCTTCTAATCAAGTGCTAAGAGAAGAAACAATCGTATTCTTCAACATAAGAATGGTTTATTAAGTGATCTCCTTCTTCTCCTCAAGATCACAAAGTCTTTATATATTAACTTTGTGTTTGTAGTGTAAATTGGATTGGTGTAAGATCCAATTGGGTAAATTGATGTATTTGTGATTTGGATTGAATGTCATCCAAGAGTATATATCTTGTGAGTGTATAAAGACCTTAGTGAAGTCTTAGATTGGTTCTAGCTAAGATTAGGACTCGACATCTAGCTTAGTGTCGAAAAAAAAGTATGCGACGTAGTAATACGGTTTTTCTCCGCCTAAAGGGGAGAGATTTTGTCGACATAGTGAAATCTCGAGTGGAGTACTCGAGGAGTGGAGTAGGGCGAAGAGGTGCTTCGTAGTCGAACCACTATAAATCTTGGTGTCTTGGTTTGATCGTTTCTTTCTCTACCTCTCTATATTGTTATTGTTTACTTAGTTCAGTTCATTAGATAGTTTAGTTATGATTCTTTATTGTTGATTGATTGACATAAACTCGATATAAAGCTTTTTATAAGCAAAGTTTTAAAAACGATCAAAATTACGGTAAACTATTCAACCCCCTTCTAGTTTCCTTACAATTGGTATCAGGAGCAAGGTCACTCAAGATTTTTAAAATATATTGTATTTTAAAGCTTGGATCGAATCTATGGATTCATGAAGAATATTAGAGTTAAGTGGCAATATATGGCAAAAGTCCACACTTTTTTGAAAGTGATGTTTTAGTTATTGGAAAAAATAGATTCGAGACTTATGTTAAATCAAAAGATCTAGAATCTTCTGGCATGTATTACCAATGGTGATTTTCAACCCATTATTCAAATCTGGGAAACCCAACTCGATGAGATTGTCCATTTGAAAAACCAAACTGATGATCTTAAAAAGAAGGCTTGCGAAAAAAAATATGAAGCCAAAATGGTTATTTCATGCTTTGCTAGAAAGAATATGAACGAATTTTATGTGTTAATACGGCAGATGAAATTTGGAAACTTTTTAATCACCCATCAAGGTAATAGCCAAGTCAAAGATAATTAAGATCGACTTTTGGTTCAACAATTATGAACCCCAAAATTCGTCATTTCGAAGACGAAGCTATAGGATAGTGGTTTTGCTAGATTTTAATACTATATTACTAGTCTTAAAGCTCTTGATGAAGGTTTTCTAGTAAGAACTACGTAAGGAAGTTTCTTAGGGCTCTACATCGCTAAAATGGGAGAGTATAAGGGTCACGGTCAATTTAAAGAGTCAAAAGGACTTAACATCATTTTCTCTTGATTGAGCTCATTGGAAAACCTTAAAGTCCATGAGATGAATTCATCAAGAAAGATTTGAGATAGTCAAAGCAAAAAGTTGGAAAGGAAATCTCTTGCTTTAAAGGCTAAGAAAGAATCTAGTGATGAAGAGTGCTCAACTTCCGGGAGTGAAGACGAAGAGTACGTCATGACGGTAAGAAACTTCAAGAAGTTCTTTAAAGGAAGAGGTAGATTCGTGAGACACCCTCGGAACAACAAAAAGACCTTTCAAAGAAGCCTAGACGACAAAAACAGCAAAAGTGAAAGGAAGTGCTTTAGATGCGGAGATCCAAATCATCTTATTGGAGAATGTCCAAAGCCACGAGAGGACATGAAACCAAAGTGCATTTGTTGGAGGTTCTTGGAGCGACTAGCTGTGAAGTAAGATGATGAAAAGATCCAAGACAACGACATGGTCTTATGTAAGCACAATTGAGGTTTATGTTTCTGAATTCTTCTTACTTTTAGTGTTAAAACTTATCAATTGATGATTTAACCTTAGACAATGAATATGATAAATTATGAAAAATGAGTTTAAAGAGAATCACTGAGAACAAAAGGTTAAAAGCTATTAGAAATAGTCTAGAAACTCGAGTATGAGCTTAGGAGAATTTAATTAAAAGATAAATTGTCCACACTCGAGAAAAACAAGGGAGTTGATATTGATTGTGCAAAGTGTCACACACTTAAAATTGAAAATGAAAAGCTCAAAGAAGAATCTACTAGATTAAACAAATTTGAAAAGAGTACACATTGCTTGAATGAAATGTTAAATAATCAAAAACCCTCCGGTGATAAATTAGGTTTAGGGTTTAATTCATTTGAAGCATCATCTAGTGGAACTAAGGAAATAAAATTTGTAAAAGCTCAGAAAAAGACGTCTTCTGATGGAGGTCCCATAAATATGGGCGGCCCCCTTAATGTTCAGGCGGCCCCCAAAATAAATATGGGACCGCCACCAGCAACGCCTGGTTCTGAGAAAAGTGTGTCTTTTCAAAAATCTATTTTGGGTCCTAGACCAAAACACATAATTGTAAACAAAGTCAAAATTCCTGTGGCTAGTGACAATGAAGTCAAACAATTTTATAAACCATTGACAAAGCCCGGAGTTGGATTTTCAAAAACCAATTTTAGATCAAAAACTCCACCTCTTAGAAGTGTCAATAATAATTATTCTCATCCTAAAACACCGCAACCAAAAAGACATGTTGGTCGACAAAACCAACCTCATGGATTTCCCGTAAGTTGGAACAACTTTCCACGTCAAAGTTACATACCATGGGAAATGTGTCTTCCGTTCTCACATCCCAACCAATTGCATCAAATGCAAGAGATGTTTGGCACTAACAACTTTGGACCCATGAGATATTGGGGACCAAATGTTTGAGTTACTATCTTTTATAAATAGATATGCCTTGGAGTCGACTTGGAGCCCGACGAATGGATCAAGGATAGTGGATGCTCCAAACACATGACGAGCAACTGAAAGCTCTTCTCCACTTACAAGGAAATTATAGAGGTAACGACATTTTTGGTAATAATCTTCGCGGTAACATCATTGGCAAAGGTAACATCATTGTACATCCTAATTGGTTTTGGATTTTCTTACTAAATATTTTGAATTGATCGAAAGCTTCGGTTTTATCCTTAAGAAATCTAGTCCAAGTGTACCTAGAGTAGTCATCTACTATGACTAAGGTGTAGCGGTTTCCTCCGTAACTCCGTACGGCGGATGGACCAAAAAGATCCATGTGGAGAAGTTCTAAGCATCTAGTCGTTGAGACTATGTTCTTAGCTTTGTGACTAACGTGAGCTTGTTTGCCAATTTTGCAAGCATCACAAAAGTGTTGATCAAACCTAAGCTTAGGTAAGTTTCTAACTAATTCTTTAGAAGCTAACGATTGAATGAGACGCATATTAGCGTGACCTAATCTCCTATGCCACAATGTGGAGTTTTCATCAATCGTTGCAAGACATATTTTGTCTTTTGGCTTATTTCCTAATTTCATCACATACAAGCCTTTCTTCCTAATACCTCTACCTATGACTTTACCGTCCTTAGTGATTTCACTATCATGTTCAGAAAAAGTTACTCTACATTTATTATCACATATTTGTCCTATACTTAGCAAGTTAAATCCTAAATTATCAACATGTTCTACATTATCTATTTTGAGAGAGTCATTAGAAATCGTACCTTTGCCAATGATGTTACCGCGAAGATTACTACCAAAAATGACGTTACCTCCATTGTATGCCTTGTAAGTGGAGAAGAGCTTTCGGTTGCCCGTCATGTGTTTGGAGCATCCACTATCCTTGATCCATTCGTCGGGCTCCAAGTCGACTCCAAGGCATATCTATTTATATAAGACAGTAACTCAAACATTTGGTCCCCAATATCTCATGGGTCCAAAGTTGTTAGTGCCAAACATCCCTTGCATTTGATGCAATTGGTTGGGGTGTGAGAACGGAAGACACATTTCCCATGGCATGTAACTTTGACGTGGAAAGTTGTTCCAACTTACGGGAAATCCATGAGGTTGGTTTTGTCGACCAACATGTCTTTTTAGATGCGGTGTTTTAGGACGAGAATAATTATTATTGACTCTTCTAGGAGGTGGAGTTTTTGATCTAAAATTGGTTTCTGAAAATCCAACTCCGGGCTTTGTCAATGGTTTATAAAATTGTTTGACTTCATTGTCACTAGCCATAGGAATTTTAACTTTGTTTACATTGACTATTTCAGAATCTTTCTTGATGATCATCTCATGTACTTTGAGGTTTCCAATGAGCTCATCAAGAGATAGTGATGTCAAGTCTTTTGATTCTTCAATGCCATGGACCTGTGCTCTCCATTAGATGTAGAGCCTATGAAACGTCATTACGTGGTTCTTTATAGATTAACATTCTTCAAGAGCTTTAAGGACTAGTAATAATGGTATTAAATCTAGCGAAAGCATTATTATGATTCGTCTTCGGAAATTAACGAAATGTTCATATATTGTTGGTCAATATGGTCGATCTTATTATCTTTGACTTGTACTATTACCTTGATGGGTGATTAATAAGGTTTTCCAAATTTCTTTTGCCGTATTACACATGAATATTATTATATTCTTTTCTAGGCAAAGCATTGTAAATAACCATTTTGGCTTCATTATTTTTTGCAAGCCTTCTTTTAAGATCATCCGTTTGTTTTTCAAAAAGGGACATATTCTCATCATGTTGGGTTTTGGATTTTGTATAATAGGTTGAAAATCACCTTTGGTAATAAACATGCCAAAGATCTAGATCTTTTGATTTAACGATGTCTCGAATTATTTTCCAATAACTATTTAAACTATTGCTTTCTATTGAGTGGTGGTCTTTGCATAAGAGTGCCCTTCTAGATATTTGTCGGAATCCATAGATCGATCAAGCTTTAAAAATATATTATTTTTAAAAATCCTTGAGTGACCTTGATATGATACAATTGTAGAAACTAGAAGGGGGGGGGTGAATAGTTTTACCGATTAATTAGCATTTTAAAAGTTTGCTTATGAAATAGTTTGATTCGAGTTGTATGTCAATCAACCAACAATATGAATCACAACAAAACTATCTAACAATGCAAGTAATAAGTAAAGAGGTAAGGAAAGAAACGATCAAACCAAGACACCGAGATTTATAGTGGTTCGGCAACGAAGCACCTCTTCGTTCCTACTCCACTCCCCGAGTACTCCACTCGAGATTTCACTATGTCAACAAGCTCCCTTTAGGCGGAGAAAACTGTTTACACGTCGCTTACTTACTTTTCTAACACAAGTGATGTCGAGTACATAATCCTTAGCTGAACCCAATCTAGACTTCACTAAGTACTTCACTCACTTCACAAGATATATACTCTTGGATTGCAAACATCCACATCACAACAATATAAATATACACACTTGGTTCTACACGCAAATCCAAATTTATTACAACGACAAAATCAAATGTAAGATTGTTTATGATCTTGATGATAAAAGAGAGAGAGATCAATCTCGATAAACAATTGTATGTAGATGAATACGGATTGTTCTTCTCTTGCACTTGATTAGAAGTGAAGAAGGGAGGAAGAAAGAATTAATCACTTAAACAAGATCAAGGAATGTTAGTAATCAAGATATGGGTTTTAGAAAGGAAAGGAAGAAGAGAGAAAACTAGATCTGATAGAATTTTTGGCAAGAGGAAGTCTGTTTTTGAAGTGGGGTGGCCCAGTATTTATAGGGGACAAAAAATGACCGTTGCTGGCGGCGGTCCCGGCGGTCCCTTATATATAAGGGGGCCGCCGACCCTATAAGGGGGCCGCCGCTAGACTCCGCTCCATTTTTTGTCCTTTTGTGGTGAATGTTGTATCTGGCTATGCAAACCTTCTATTTGGGGGGAAAACATTATAAATTCAAATTTTATGTTTTTAAAAATAACATTTCTTTTAATGAAATCAATTATTTGTTTTTATATTTTTATAAAAAACATTTTTGTAGAAAGTATAGGGTTAAGAAAAATTATTTTCTTGATCATCTAATAATGCTTTATTGATTTGTTTTTCCATACCTTAAGTGATTAATTCATAGAAATAGAATTTGATGTTAGTAATTTATAAACGTTTAATTTTATCGTAAACGTTTTCACATTTTGTTATTATCAAAACATTGAGAGGTCGAAAAATATAAATAACGTTTTTGGACATTATTTGTATTAACATAAAACATCATTCAAGTTTTTACATTGCTATGTAGTTCTTAATGAAAGTCAACACGTCCAACAAATTGTTTGTCAGTGTGACATCGTCTTCAAGTTATTCTCGTAGTCACCTAAAGATACTTAGTCACATCTTTTGGTTTAGTTATCATAGTGTCTGTTGTGTGAAAAAAAATAAATGATAGTTGAAAGAATTTAAAAGGTGTGTGAAAAAATGAATGGTGGTATAAAAATGGTAGATAAAAGTGGGTATTTATAAGTGAAAGAGGTTTTTGTTTTAATTATTCCCCTTACTAGACGCTCCCCATATTCAAATTTTAACAAGAAAAAAAATGAAATACGCAAGTGATTGTGCTGGTGAGGGTACCAATGGCGCGTTTGCCGGTACCCTATGGTGACACCATTGGTACCAAATTTTCCTATGGCGTGCGAATCACACCCCTTACCGAACTCTCTTAGTAAGGATGTAGTCCTCATCGATTTCTACTGACCCTTCCTCCATCTGGTATACTTGTCAAACCAAACAAGGCTAAAAAATATTCTTATAATTATGAAATAAATGAAAGTAACATAAGGAAGTTATGGAGCCTAGCTTAAGAGCAAACATTAAGGTCTTTGTTTTATATAAACAGACAAACAAGATTATTTCATGACTAGTTGGCTTATGGATAAATTATTCGAACTATATCTTGAGCTCAAACATTCATCTTTTTTGTTAAGTTGTGGGGGAGCTCATAAAAACATTTATGATACTTCTTCCGTCAAAAAATTATTGTCCATCTTTTTTTTTGTTCGTCTCAAAATTATTGTCCACTGCTATATATAGTTGTTAGAATTGCTTAAGTTTAATATATTACTCTTAATTAAAATTGTTATTTACAAAAATCTATGAAAACACTAAATAATTGTCAAAGGGTAAAATCATCGTTTTTACTTTTGCAAGATTAAAAGCAGTAATAAATTCACTTTTCTTAAACTATGTATTTCTTGTCTGGTGACAATAATTTTAGGACGGAGGTAGTAATACTTTTTTTGGTTTCGTGTATATTTTGGGTTAATAATTAGACAAAGCATTAATTATCCATAATTCCTAAACTGACTATTAACAGTATAATAACCTAAGTGAACAAAAACTCAAAATACAAATAAACATTACCCTAACTTAGAAAAAAACTTTAGAATACATAACAAGCTTATCATCGATACAAATGAAAAAATGAATCTTTCTCTTAAACCCTTTATAAACAAGACCCTTCTTATACAACTCCGCAAACACCCACTAAACGCTCTCCATAAACTTCAAATCCATCGTCTTATACCCGTTATCAAAATCAATCCATCTCCCACACCTTGTAATCACTTTCTTCCACTCACCAACATATCGAGAAACAATACGTCATGTGACACCCCGAGAATTTCCGTTCAATAATTTAGCCGTTTTCGTTTAGTAATTTGAATTTTTAAAAGTTTCGTTTATCTTTTCCGTTTAATCGGGAAGTTGTTCCGTTATTATCTGAGAATCGTCCTCGGGAGCGAACCGTGACACCAAACGTTGTAGTATTTTGGCAATAGCCACGTTTTTATGTTTTAGGGCAATATTTATAATTTCATAATTTTCCATGTTACCGTTACTCGTTTCGTTACTTACATGATACGTGTTTTAATCTATACCTATGCATGTGCATGCAAAGCCTTGGAAAATAAATCCAAAAGTAAGCACTATGACCCTAAAATATTAGAAACCATTTTTGGTCCCCCCCTTTGGCCTTAGCATAACTGGATACACACACACTCTTTAGCATGAGATTCCATTTTTGAAATTTTGATACAAGTTAACATGCTTCCTACAAAGTGGCTTGTACAAGGTCCTTCATAGGCTCTTTTTTTTTTTTTTTCGCGGATCATTTCGGTCAACCTTTTTTCCCTTGTACTTGGCCGAATAAAGCCATGCAAAAAAAAACCAAGTTAGGTGACATCCCTATTCACTAATTCATATAACCACCTATTTCTCATTTGTTTCTTCATTTCACTCCTAGCAAATCTCTCACTAGGAATATACCACACACTTTGTTCTTTTTTTCTTTTCCTTCCTTTGGTTCGGTCGCCTACAAACACCCACTTTAATCATTTGTTTTTAATATTGATAGAACATTTAAGATATATTTTCGAGGTGATTCTTGATGTGAGGTTGTCGTGAGGGACTTCTACACGAGACAGTTTTACATCCCTAGGCAGTGTTCCTGAATCTCGTTGTAGTGTAGTAGGGGCAGACTAGGGGTTGCTTATCGTTCAATCGAGGAATACGGTTGGGAAGGAGGATCACTGGTATATCAGAATTCTAAGGGTTGAGGAAGATTGTTTTGTGTTTTTGTATTTTATAAAAGTAGGTAACATCATATATTGGAGGGAGTGTTTAGGTTATTAGCTAATTAATACTAAATAATAATCTATTTAATACTGTGTTAAATTTATGATAAATAGATTGTATTTACCCCCCCTTTATCATGCCACTACTCTCAGATTGCTTCTTCCTAGATCTATTGCTTGTCAATTTTATGATGATATTTGTAGGTATTTCCTAAGTATGGACAAAATTACAGAAAACGCCACTCCGTAATACACTATTAGGGCAAACGATAACAAGTAAGGGTAGTATGGAAAATATTTACAAGGCCCCTATGATACATATTGAATGCATGTGAAATAACCTAAGAGGGATCAACCAGAATCAGGGTAAGGTAGTATGAAGACTGTTACCACGGTATCCTTTCTACACAATCACGTTTCCCTAGACATATCAACAGCAATTTATAGACAGATTGCTGGTTTTCTAGAGCCTAACATGCATATCCATCACAAGAAGCAACATCACTAAGATCTACATTCTAGGTTTCATATAATCATAAATAAACACAATAGGAGGTTTAGCCTAGCATGTTATAAGTAAAGCAAGAACATAAATTAATCAAACAACACATAGACATACTGAATGATTAAGTAAATCTTACTTGATTAAAACATGAATTGGAAGAAGTACAATAAGGTTTTTAGGCCCTAAAATCGTCTCCTACAACTGCTAAACGAACTAGGGTTTGTACCCTCTTTTTATTCTAAAGTTACACACTCAAAACCCTAAATTCAGGTTTGTATATATAAGAAAAACGACGCGACGGCGCCGTGTTTTAGTCGTGATGCCGTCGTATGTAGAATCTTCTAGATCTGCGTTTGAGTTGGTGCAGGCTGATGCCGTCATGAAATGTTGTGACGTCATCACTTGATAGGTTGTGACGGCGTCGTGTATAGCTTGTGACGTCGTCTCCAGGCTCTGTGAGCACAAATCTTCAAGAGTCCTGGTGTTGGTTCGTAATCTTGTTCGTTTCTACTCCAAATGAGCCCAAGTCATGTGTAATTCATCCAAATGTCTTCCAAATGAGAAATACCTGAAAAGGGACGATTAAGTACTTATTTTGGGCATAAACACACGATTTTGGAGGTTAAATGACCCTGGAAAAGTGTATAAAATGATACCTCATCAAATACCCCTACGCTTGGGATTTGCTTGTCCTCAAGCAAATGTGCTTTTCTATCTAGACAATAACAATATGAGGGGTCATTTTACCTACTCTTTAAAAACATTCTACAATACAACCTTCTAGACCTCGTAATTAAAAGCACAGAAAATATACACTTTCACCTCACATGAGTGTTTGGGATTCTCTCTTTCTCTCGGTTGTATAATAAATTATAACATATGGGGGAAATGGAAAATCAACACTCATTACCTGTCATAGCATATATATTACCATCGGCTTAGTAAAGGATCAAACCTTCACCGCTAGGTGCAAGCATTATTCATTACTATCTAAGAGGTCTTTTAAAGGGTTGTGGGGTATAGGTGTAAGATAACATATAATGGAAACGGAAATGGATAGGATACATTTTGGTGGCTTTTGGTGAATTTGGAGTGGAAGGGTTAGCTAATTATTTACACGAATACACACTGGTTTGGTTGCTAAGCTAAGACTCAGACGAAGATATACAAACTCTACAAAACTCTACGTTAATCTCTTTCTTTTCATTTTCTCATTTTTTTAAATAACATAATACAACATGGGGTTTATAATACGTACCCCTACACTTGAGCTTTTACATGCTCGATATTTACAATTTAACTAATGACCCGTATTGAGGTGGATCAAAATAACATGGCGATCATTTGACAAACATATGGGGATATTGAATTAACTTTTCTTCCCCATTCTTCCATGAAATAAATACTACCATAAATCCCAATCGTCCCAAAACTGTATTTACAAGGATAAGGACTTAGCAACCATGTTCTCAAATAATTAACTTGGTTATCACAATAATGTACTGAAAATGAGTACATAAAGGGTAAGCTAAGGCTATTTGGGTGTAACGATTGGTTTAAGGGTGAAAATGCTCTTTATTAATAATCTAGAATCCACCAAAAAATTATGAGAACCGTGAAAAAGGGTAGGCTCGGAGGGTTGTACTAGGGGTATCCTGCACTAAAGATGAGTGCATGGCAAGGGTGTGGGATAGTTATATGATCGAGGTGACCATCATAACAATTACAGATTTAAAACATGGGTTAATCCTAATGTATAACCACCCGCAATTTTCATCAATGTAATTTTCCATCTATTAAATTAGATCCAATGTAATATCCATCAATTATAAATATATCACCTTTTACAGGGAATTTTTTTGCTTTATCTCATTATGCAATGTAACTTGCATCTCTAAAGTAAACGAGCTCACGCAACCTCTATCAATGCCATCTATATCTATGTTTATATCATGTAAACATCCTAATATGTCAAGTCTATATCTTAATATCATTTTTACCAAATATATTATCCATTTAACGTACTTTTCAAAACGTTACATCAAAACAAGCATTATACGTTAACATTTATATCAAAACCCTAATTATATATAATGTATACATATAAAATGAATGTGTAAGCCTTCAAACATATGTACAAGTGTACAATGCACCATATTTGAATCATATTTTCCCTTTAAGTCAATGTACAACTCATTTAAGCTCAATGACAAGTCAATAATGCCTAAAAACCTAATTAGGTCATTTAAGCTCCTAAATCATGTTTAAACTTTCCACCTCTTTAACACAAGGTACAAGAACTTAATACATGACTTCTAAACCCTAAACCTAACCCCTATATCATTCTAAAACCTAATTTAAAACCCTAAACCCTAAATAAAACCAGAAAACCCTAATTTCACTTTAACCTTAAAACTAAACCCTAAAACTTAATCCTAAGCCCTAAACACTAAACCATAATCCTAACACTAATCCTAAACCTTAATCTATCCTAAACCCTAACCCTAACTCGAAATTAAAACCCTAAACCCTAAAACGAGCCCTAAACCAACCCGTGACCCATTTTCTTCCATTTTGACCCATTTTTAAACCAAGCACCCATCCTAACACCTCAAGCACCACTATGACTCACCAAGCAGCCACCTAAGTAGCTTACAAGCACCTCTATTCCTTTCCTTGGCCACCAAGCTTGCTACATCACCTCCTTGTTGCTCCTTTCTAGCCGCGGCCACATCACCCCTCCAAAACCCTTCCAACACTTCATAGCTACTAACCTAGCCTTGAACACTCACCTCCTAGCCCTCCTAAGTCAGCACCCTACAAGATTTAGCCACCACATCACTTAAAACTTGGTCTCCAAGGGTCATTCGACCCTATAAATAGCCGCACCCTTCATACTTCAATCTCACACCTCTCAAACTCATTTCTCACAATCAATGGAGTTCTAAGCTGATCAAGGAAGTAAAGAAGGTCCCCAAGAATAGAAGTGAAGCCAAGAAACCAAGAGAAGAAGCCTTGCAAGGTTGTTTCCAGGCGTACGAAACTCAAAACCCATTTTCGACCCACTTTGAGCTCAAGTAAGCCTAAGTCTCGTTCAATAAGCTCGTTTTCTGTTTTGAATCCTTAATAAGTATCTTATAATCATGTATGAACTCTTGTTAAAAGCTTTTAACTCAAAACCATGCGTGGTTAATTTTCTAAAACCAAACGAAACCTTAAAACCCTAATTACTTGTTTTCTTTAAATCTATAAGCTAAACTCATAAGCTGTTGTTATAAGCTATTCCTATAAGCTTATTTATCATTTCTATAAGCTTTTTATCAAGTCTTAAAAGCTTAAACCCATCGGGTTAAATTTTATAAACCAAACGACCCATTTTTGTGTTTTTAAGCTCATAAGCTCTTTTAATAAGCTATAAGCTCGTAAAAGCTATTTATCCTAATTTATTTTAGCTTATTCTAATAAGCCATAAGCTATAAAACTCTTTTAGAATTCAAAAATACCTTATTATGGATTTTGGACTTGTTTTGCAAATATTTTCATGCAAAGGGGTATATATTGTAAATTTCTGAAAATTATAACTAAAGGGGCTGAAAATGTTATTTTCCTAAAGTTATAACTATAAGGACCTATCTTGCCAAGTTTCAAAGTTAAAGGTTTAAATTATATATACTTTATATATAAAAGACTAAAGTTGTAAAAGTTTATAAACCAAGGGTATATATTGCCAATTTTGCAAACTTAAAAATATATAAAATTACTAATATTTTTATATAAATTATAAATTATAAAAATATATATTAATATTACAACCTCGATTTTGTTAAAACCCAACACATTTATCGTTATTAATCATAAATCGACGCATTATTTCGTTATATATTTAACAGAATTTATCATCGACTAACTTTTGAAGAAACTTAAAATCTTATCGTATCAACATGAGAAGCATGTTGCACAAGATCGACTAATCATTGAAAGAATCACTCCAACTGCTAATGATCAACTTGCATTTGTTTCAACTGTCCAACCTCATGCCCCAACATTACATGTCCAGTCTCATCAATATCCCTCTTCATCAGCAACCCCGCAATCACCTCAATTTCCACATTTCCCTGAAACGTCACAACCTGATTCCGGACACACCCAAACTGATGAAATACTCGACAACCTCACCAAACAAATGGCACTCCTTGCTCAATCCTTTAGAGCAACACTTCCTCAGACAAACAATCAACTTCGAACCTCATCCAACACCAGAAATCAAGCAACCATTCAAGATGGTCGGGTAGTTGTTCAGAATGTCCAAGGACGACAGAATCAGAATCAGAATCAGAGGTATTTTGCTAGGGGAAATGGTGCAGCAGGCAATGGTGGGCGCACAGAATAGAGCCGTGGAATGCAAAGCAGGTCAAGGAAACCGGTTAAGTGTTACACTGCATTGGACTTGGACATATTGTGACGGGTAATGTACTCAGCCAAGCGCTACAAAATTCTGATTATTTCAAGGACAAGATGCTGCTGATGCAAGCCCAAGAGAATGATGCAGTACTAAATGAAGAAGAACTACTCTTTCTAACTGGAGAACATGCTAACACCTTTGATGCAGATGTGGATAATCAACCAGTCCAAGACTTAGCTCTGAATGAGGACAACATCTTCCAGGCAGAATAAAGTGACGCTTATGAATTCAGGATGTGATGATGAACCGACTGCTCAGTCTATATTCATGGCTAATTTATCCTCAGCCGGGTCAGCAAATCAACAAGCTGGTCCATCTAATCCATCAATCTTATCTGAGGTACATATTCTAGAAAATGCTATTGATCATAGTGTTACTAATCTGGACAAACATGAGATTCATAATGAAGTACAACATGCAAATGTTATTGACTCAACTAGTGTCGATATGGGTAACAGTAATGTTATTCCATATGAACAATATTTTGCGGTCGATAATATTCCGTTTACCAATTGTCCATCTCTGCTCTAAATGATGTATGTGTTCGTTTGATAATTATGTGTTCGTTCCTCATGACCCAATAGCCACTGAACTTAAGATCTACAAGGAACAAGTTGCCATTTATGAGCAACGTGCTAAGTTTGAATTGACTGAACGTGAACATCGAATGGATGATCAAATGCGTATGCTTATTCAAAATCGTAATAAAACGGAAGAAAATCTTAAAAAGGAACTTCATTCTGTCAAGTTGCAACTTAATTCAACTATGGAAAACAATAAGATATTTGAAGAAACTGTAACGACTTTGAAACATGAGTTTAAACAGAAAGAGTCCAAATTCCTGACTGATTTTTCCAATCTGAAACACCTTAACGATAAACTTGAGAATAAGCTTCACTCACAAGATCAATCCATTCAAACTGTCCATATGATGTTAAATCCTGCTCAGGTGTATGACCAAAGGACTAAAACTGCGCTAGGTGCCCAGAACCCTTTTCACCTCAGACAGGCCAAAAAGGCCCAACCGGCACTGTATGATGGTGAAGAACTTCTTAAGACTCATCATGTGCCGGTAAATGTTCCATCGTCTGAGGAAGAACTAGAGTTAGCAGAGACTACGAGAAATAAACTGCATGCGAAAATGAATGACTCTGCCTATGTGGAAAAGAGGGTTAACATTACACCCCCTAATTACTCTGTTAGCCCTAAAATATGGTGACTAATCCGGAATTACATTTATCATTTATAGTCGGGTCGGGTTAGTTTAGCTAGTCGATATCGGGACTATAAATACTCCCTCCATACTTCCATGGAGGGGTAGGAGTTCACATTGTAAAATGTGAGTGTGTGTGTGGTTCCTTTTTCTCTATTAAACCACACACATACACAAACACTCATCCTTCTTCTTTTTCTATCTCTTCTCTTTTCTATCTTTTCTCTCTAATAAACATGTCTCAATTTCTTTTCCATTTTACCAAGCCTCCGGATCATTGTTCAAAGGGTGAATCTATGTTAACAATTGGCACCAGAGCATAGGGGGAATCCGTGTTGTTTATCTACTGATTATTGTGGTTAAACAAGATCAAATTCGTGGTCAAAAAGAATAAAAAAAAAAATTCCTTTAATCAAAAACCCGAATTATTGTGCTTAGATGTGTGAATGTTTTTAGTATTAAGCAAATCTAGGCATATAAGGTAGCAATTGTAGCAAGAGAAATCAAGTTAAAAGGTCAAAAGGGCGATTTTAAGGCGATTTTACGGTGGAAAACTCCGTAAATTTTCGTCGTTGCGTTTTTGACTTTCTGCAAAATTCATAGTTGCCGTTTTGATTTCTTCTTGTTGCTTTTTGACTTTCCTCTTGTGCGTTTTGACTAATTGCGTTTTGACTCATTGCGTTTTGACTAATTGCGTTTGACTCATTGCTTTTTGACTCACAAGCGTTTTGACTCATGTGCGTTATTTGAGACATTGGTTGCGTTTTGACTCATTGCGTTTTGACTCACTGCGTTTTGACTCATTGCGTTTTGACATTGGTTGCGTTTTGGTTCACTGCGTTTTGATTACAGGTTGCGTTTTGAAGACCACGACTGCGTTTTGACTAAACGTTACTCTGCCCAATTTTTTTATTCATTGCGTTTTGAATAGAAATCTTGTGTGAAGAAAAGGGTTTCAGTAAAACGGCCATAACTTTTGATCCGTAAGTCCGTTTCAGGCCCGTGACCTCTCAAATCGAAGAGAAAAACGAGACGGATCACGTATAAAACCAATCTTTAGCTGGTTAAGGATTTCTTAAGGCCCAAAAAGCTCGTACTAAGATTTTTATTGGACATTTTTAGTTTTTTGGAATTTGTTTACACCTTGGTTTTTGTTCTAGCTCACGGCCCATCTGTACTTTGAGGCCCGTTTCAGTTTGGTGAGCCTAGTTAAACAATCTGCTGTAACCCTAGCCAGAAAATTATCTGTTTTTAGACAATTAAATCATTGGCCGCTGAGTCCGAATCAATTCATTCACGGTTTTTTCTATTGATTTTGTAAAATCCCGTTAATTCATTTATCGGTTTTAATCATAGACGTGTAAAATCCCGTGAACGTGAATTGCATACAAACACCACAATCAAGAATCAAGACTCATAAAACACAATCAACCATAACAACACACCACACAAACAACAACACTTAATCCCAAAACGATCCTGAAAAGATTCACTTAAATGACAAAATGGCTAGAGATACGGATTGACGATGACATGTGATCACGGAGTTGATTTGGTATCCCTTATTTGCAATTGAAGTTGGATTTCACAAGAGGCATGCTCTAACTTATTTCATTCGAGACTTTCTTCTAATTTCCTGTCGATTGATGACTGCTTGACGTATACATGAATTATGAATAAAATTGGATTATCTAGTTTCCAGCGGTCAAGGGGTGGTTGGATGAAGACCTGGACAACTATCACTTAAAGGAGTTACGTTGTAGTACTCAGTGTCACACGCAGATGTCGATGTGGATAATTTCAAGAGGTGGTGTGTAACTTTCTTATACTGTGATGGAGTATATAGGAATGAGAGATTTTTCTTTTTTTTTTTTCTGCACGTTCTTCATCAACAATAGTGCAAAGATTAAAGTACCAATTGGGGGGATTTTACTTTAGTTTTCAAGTTTTGATATATCTGGTTAACTTACTGTGCTCACAACAATAGCCGACAGAATACGGGTTGGTAAGTTAGCACAGAGAGTTAAAGTTGAGAATGTAATCAGCACTTCCTCACGGGTATTTTTGTGCTAATCAAGACAAAGATTACTTCACAGTCTAAGCAAAATCTTCAAAGTTCTTACGATGACATTCATTCACAAGACCTTATTTTACCAAAGTGTTCTTATTCTTGCTTTCATCTCCTCTACGTTTCTGAAGACAAGAGGGTAAGGATTCTTTTGTTTTCAAGATTTTGTGCTTACGATAAGAACTTCTCGAGTATATGAACGTACACGACAAAGATGGCCTTTCGTGAGTTCGCAACCATCATGGGGAAAATTGGTACACTGGATTGTTTAATTGACCTAGATGTTACATGACAACTTCCAGGGGGCAGTTTGTTAGCCCTAAAAATGTTTAGTATTTGTTATGAGTATTATGCAAACGTGAGAAGAACGTTGCTAGATTCCTCTTCGCATGCACCCTTGAACGAATATTCACCAAGCCCTGATGCACAAGAAGCAGTGGTCTGATCGGTGTGGTTATGACTTCTACAAAATTCCGCTGTCACATTTGATGACAAGTAGAAGATTTGTATCAACTACAATCATGTTTCATGAATCCTGCTTAAGATAGGGATTTGGTTTGGGGGGAAGCTTAATTCAAAGCTTCGCATCAAAGAAGGAGTCTATAAGAGAGCTTTTCAAGACATGCTGCATGGATTGGGGGGAAGTTAATCCAGTTCATGCATACTACAATGGTTCCTGTACAAGTAAAGACAATGAAGATCCAAGCTGGAATACAAGTTTTCCAAGACCAAGAGAATTCACAAAAGAATAAGAAAGTACAACTTCAGCTTTGAAGTGCTTTGGAAGACTTTATTTCTGTTGTATTTGTTTACCTGATAGGAAATTGTAAGTATTCCGTAGTCCGCGATATTGTGGGGGAAGCATTGTTTAGCCCCTAAAATATTGTGGACTAATCCGGAATTACATTACAATTATAGTCAGGGTCGGGTTTGTTTAGTCTAGTCGATATCGGGACTATAATACTCCCCCCATACTTCCCAAGAGGGGTAGGAGTTCACATTGTAAGTGTGAGTGTTGTGTGTGGTTCCTTTTTCTCTATTAAACCACACACATACACAAACACTCCTCCTTCTTCTTTTTTCTATCTCTTCTCTTTTCTATCTTTTCTCTCTAATAATATGGCTCAATTTCTTTTCATTTTACCAAGCCTCCGGATCATTGTTCAAAGGGTGAATCTATGTTTAGACAAAACACCAAAGCAAATTTGGCAACATTCACCCCAAGACTCATTGACAAACCTGAGCAAGTATTTTGTCAATAGATCCAAGAAAAACGAAAGGCAACAGAGCTAAAGGGCCAATGCCCCACCACCCCTGCCTGTCCTGCGCCACCAAACGACTGTGTATCCTCCCAAAACACCCGGATCATCTGTCCATCGAACCGCTTCCAACTACAAGAGTCAAGTAAAATATTGGTCAGTATGTAATTACTCAACTTTTTTGGGATTTTAAGAAAACTTGTAAGAAGCGTATTACACCAACAGGCATAACTGAAGGGGAACGGGGTTTTGAACAAACTAAATGGTGTTATTTAACCAAGGTCATTCCATTTTTCAATCTACTCAAAGAACATTTTAACGAAGTTCAAAAATCTCTGGTCCACGTGAAGGTTAGGGAAATGAAAGCATTTTTTGAAAATTGGAATCCTAGGTGGACCAGAATGAGATAGATTTAAAAGAGTGGCAAGATTGAACGGAAAACATTCTCATCCATAAATGAGAACTTAATTGCTGAAAGCTTGTCCAACAATGGTTTTATACTCCAACTATTCTGTATTAAAATGTGTCCTAGAATTCTCTGACATGCAATGAGCTTTCACTTATTGCTCAACAACGTATTACGACCTTGAAATCGAAAATTTAATCTAGAAACAAGATTCAAAAATGATGACCAAGACTCAAAGATAAAACAATTTTCCAAACTTGATGGTTTGAACACTTCAACTCAATTAAAATATCAAAAAATCTCAAAGAACGTTTTGGAAATAAAAAACCAATGACGTCTTCGGATGCTCCTTTATTTAATTCACTGTTTGTGACCGGGAAACTAAATGAACATATTCAAAGTCGAGGAAATACGATTTGTGAATTAAAGGAGAAAATCTCTCGCTTAACAAAGAAAAACAATGATGCAGATCCCATTTTTGACCTTAAGGCCTTAGTTTCTCAGAACAAAGATTTAACTGCGAGAGCTCAATTCCCCTTACAAACGATCTTCAATGAACACTTTAGGGCAAAAATGGCAAAAGTTTAAGCAGCTCATATAAGGATTGTATGAATTCAATTAAAATAACGTGTGCCCAAACTACTGATCAGAACAACTCTTTGTTATCTGAAATTAAAAACCTTAAGGCTCAACTTAAAGATAATTCCAAATGTGTCACTATACCTGATAGTAAACCTAAAGTGCTGGCTCCTGGCTCTTGTGAAATTGCTAATTCCTCCATTTGTATTTCTCCTAGGGTCAAGTTTTCTCCTCATGATCCAATTGTACATCATTCGGGTCATGATATTAAGAGGAGAGTTAAGGTCAATGTAAGCCTTTTCGATATGCACGTGCCCAATATTGCATGGTATCTTAAGGTTGTAGGGGCATCCTTCCGTGATGATAGGGTTCCTTAGGAATATTGAAGGGATTAGGCTACTCATTAGGTACATATGATAGGTTAGTTCATCTCTAGTTGGAAAGGTGTCGAAGTACTCCGCTACCGGTTCTACCGTTATTGCCCCTTCTCCTTCATTGGGGCCCTCATCGTGGGGTTCATCATCATCTCGTATAATCTCGATGAACATTACTTCTTCATCATCCTCTTTAAAGTAGACAAATTTTATATTGGAGGATTGGGGAACCAACCCGAGCGATTCAAGCATCAAATTTAGCTTTCGCACCTGCTTTGTGACGATGAAGAGTGAATGATTATATGTGGTGGTTGATAGTTAGTAGTTTTGGTGTTTTCGAGGTTCCGTCTTCCTATTCCCACGTTTGGACTCATATCTTAGGATTCTTCGGGTTGCTTTAGGGTGGATTGCAATGGCATTAGATTGAAGCTATGGATTTTTTGTTGACATTATGGTCCATTAATTGGTTTAAAATGTAGCAGACGAGACTTTGGATGGTCCCCTAATTTTGGTTTTCCATTAACCGTATGCTAGGACAGTCGTAGCCTGTTAGTTTGATCGGTGAAAAGCCCTCACACAGTGTCAATTTTGTTGGTCATCTTGCTTTGCTGTTGTTTGAAATCGGCTTCAAACTTGGATATTTTAGCGTCTTGAGATGCCATGAATTCGAAAACCAGCCCTTGATTCATTGTTAAAATTTTGAGGACGGTTGTTGAAGGAACGGTTGGGATCGAACCGTTGGGTTGAAACCGGTTAGGTGGGTTCAAAAAAGTATTTTGGGAGTTTTAAGGTTGTCTCCACCTAAGGTTCGGGTGACTCCTCCATGACGAATTATAAGGTGGTTACCCAAGATTGTTGCTCAGGTATAAAGGTATACCCACTTACCTCCTACTTCATCGGTAAGCAAAGACGCATATTCAACGAAGGCTTGTTTAGGGTTTTCCATGCAAACCTGAGTGTCATGTGGACCACTGCAGATTTCACATGAGGTAGTGATTTTGTTCACTTGGGTAGGTTGTATCGGAGCAAGATGAGCTTCCATCAAGCGTTGGACTTGAGTTTCGAGCTCAATTAGACGACGGTCGGATGTACTCGGGACATCTTGAGGCAATGCGATTGCCTTGACCGGCTTAGCGAAATCCCTTGGGTCGTTCCAACTTTCGTTGTCATAGAGGGCGAGGTCCTCTAGTATTGCCCAGGATTCTTCAGGGTTGAGGTCACGAAGCTTACCACCGGCCGATTGGTCAATGGTTCGTCTTGTGACGGGATTGACATGGTCATAAAAGATTTGGACTTGGAGCCAAAGATAGATGCCATGATGAGGGACTTTTTGGAGCAAGTCCTTGAAACGAGTCCATGCTTCAGATAGAGATTCTCCATGATGTTGTTGGAACATCAAGATATCGTTGCGGAGTTTTGATGTCCTTTCCGATGGAAAGAATTGAGCAAGGAATCGGGTAGTAAGATCCTCCCATGTGGAGATGGATCCTGCAGAAAGGCGTTCAAGCCAATTGCTAGCTTGATCGCGTAGGGAAAATTGAAATAAACACAGGCGCGTTCTTTCCCTGTTTTAAGAAAGTCCTTGAGGTGTTGGTTTGGATCTTCGGACCGTAGTCCGTGGAATGAGCATCCGTTTTGCACCAACTAGATGGTGTCGGATCGAAGAGGTACCACGTTGTTCCCTTCGGGGAGCTCGATGGTATTCCTATAGCCCTCGTGGCTTGGTCTGGAGTAATCTCCAAGAGTACGGATAGGATTCTCGTCTCCCATGGTGGTTGACAAGAATAGGTTACGAAATAGATAACACGAAGAAAAGATAGACTACAAGAAAGCTAATGCGCGGGAATTAAATTCTTACTTGAAAGGATTCAAGCAAGTAGAACTAAGCTAAACTATGACCAAAACCTAACTATTCCCCAGGCGGCGGTGCCAAAAACTTGATGTGCGGTCGTCGTAGGACTTCTACACGAGAAGTTTTACAACTCCCTAGGCAGTGCACCTAATCGTTGTAGTGTAGTATAGGCAAGACTCGGGGTTTTTTATCGTTCACTCGAGGAATAGGTTGGGAAGGCTTGATCACGGTCTAACAGAATTCTAAGGGTTGAAGGAAGATTCTTTTTGTTTTTTTATATTTTATGAAAGCAGGTAAAATCATATATTGGAGAGAGTGGTTTGGTTTTAGCTAATTAAACTAAATAACAATCTAAACTAAAGGTGATAACAATGGGATAAAAGATTGTGCCTATTTAATCCTGTATTACTCCCTAGATTGCTTCTCCTAATGTTGTTGCCTTGTCACACTTGTGATGATCTGTGTAGGTATTTCCTAAAGTATGGACAAATTACACGAAAACGCCGTCTACGCAATACACTCTTAGGGCAACGCACAAGTAAGGTAGTATGAAGACTATTACAAGGCCCCTATGATACATATTGAATGCATGTGAAATAACCTAAGAGGGATCAACCGGAATCAGGGTAAGGTAGTATGAAGACTGTTACCACTGGTATCCTTTCTACACAATCACGTTTCCCTAGACATATCAACAGCAATTATAGACAAAAAGCTGGTTTTCTAGAGCCTAACGTGCACATCCATCACAAGAAGCAACATCACTAAGATCTACATTCTAGGTTTCATACAATCATAAATGGACACAATAATATGTTTAGCCTAGCATGTTAAGAATAAAGCAAGAATAATAAATTACACAACACATAGACATATTGAATGATAAAGTAAATCTTACTTGATTAAAACATGAATTGGAAGAGTTACAATAGGGGTTTTAATCCCTAAAATCGTCTTCTATAGCTGCTAAACAAACTAGGGTTCGTACCTTCTTTTTATTCTAAAGTTACACACTCAAAACCCTAAATTTGGGTTTGTATATATAAGAAATTCATGGCGACGGCATCGCGTTTTAGTTGTGACGCCGTCATGAAAGTGAATCTTCTAGATCTGCGTTTGAGTCGGTGCGGGTTGAATGGCCCCGAAAAAGTGTATAAAATGACACCTCATCAATATGGTGGAAATACATCATATAAAACAGAGAGATGGATAGTCCACAGAAGACTTTATTTAAAGGTACAAGGCCGAGAGCCTGGACGTGGAAGGGGCACCGGAATGCATGAAGATCTCCTAGTTAACACTAATTGAATCATTAAAAAATCATTTTCAAATTAGTGACCTACGTTCAGCGTTGGCTTGATGTTAGCACTGGTAGGATTTCCATTCAATCATTGTGAAATACTTAATTTAAGTATCACTCTTGAATGTTTCGGCAATGTCACTAAGACATGCAATATCACATAGACATATAAGCGACTCTTGTACTTTTTGTATCTTTAAAGTTTAATACGAATGCACTTTTGTGTCCTATGTGAGATTTATGAATTGATCTCATTTGGCTCTAGACTCAAATTAGTCTTTTTGGTTTTAGTAATCGGAGGCTGGAGCAGAATGCCACCTTTTCAATATCAACAATCTCGGAGTGAGATATCAATAGATTATGCGTTTAATCTCTGTGACAATGAAACAATAATTCTTTTGAGAGAATCTTGAGTGGCTGGGAAGGGTTGTGCATTGCATCACTGGGTCCATGATGTCTTTATTCAATACCAAATATCATCTTTGTGATATTCGATAGATTATGTATTGACCCGGTTTCTGCCTAAGTTGTGGGAGGGCTTCTTTCTTTTCACCCTTTATCTAATATAATTTCTTTTTCATTCTTTACAACCCCCTTTAAAGTCTAAACAAGCGTACTCTTTATCATCTTGTGTGATGTTTCGATGATAAATCTATGCCTTAGTTAACATTATTCCCATTCTACATTCTACTCCTATCATACCTAAAGGACCTATATTCTTATCTATGGATGTCCCAGGGTCGATCCCTCCGGTTCCGGTTGGATCATGGATATTACCTAACCTTACACCCTTATATCTTCTTTGTTCATTTTGAGGTATTGGTTGATGGTTATTTAAGATCAAAACCATAAAAAACCATTTGAAATAATTTCAAGTGTTTGATATAAAATCAAACATTTAAACACTTTGAAAGTTTCATTTTTGAGAAATACCCCCTACACTATGGTGGAATTGATATCAAAATTATTTTGCGCATGGAGGAAATAGTTTGAATTGCACTTTGAGTCTTTTAGATCACTTTGATATTCACACACTTAAGCATTATCTTTTTGTATCAAATTTTATTCCAATATTCTCCCCATCCAAAAAATGGCATACCAAATGATATTTTTGATATCAATGGATTAAATGTATATGGAATTTGAAAACACATGGGAGAAATACGGATTTATAACATGATTATGTTTGGAACCTTTTTTAATGTTCATAAACAAAATTTGAAAATTAGGTGCGTCAAAGTATTATAAATATATAAAACGTCCATGGTTAGTTAGAATTGCTCACTCCTATCCTTGTTAATTTTAGAAACGGTCGTTTAAAGGAAAAAATACTTCACCATTTGCACGCTTATCGATATAAACATACTTGACCACAACTTCTTTTAAATCGATTATTATTCATTTGTTCAAAACATTTTCATTTGTATACCATTTTGCTTGAGCTCAAGATTATTGATTCATCTTAAATGAAATAGCTCAAGTCCAAGAAGTTGTAAACTTCCCGTTGTGAGGATAAATGTACAAAAATGTACACTTTCCTTTATTTGAAGATTGAAGTCCTATGCTGCATTATATTAGAAGTCGTGTGTCACTGAGGCACACTATTTTTAAAAATTGTTGATAAATTATTGCTCGAGACAAAGAAGATTTCTCTTCTTTTAAAGATAAGCGCAATGAAACATACACTTCCCTTTTATTGAGACCGGGTTGAAATCTGACATTTGATTCCAAACCATTGACTTGAGCTATAAAACTTTGAATGTTTTATTTGAATAAGCCATTATTAAGGAGAGAGCTTTATTTAATTTTGAAGTTTTATTAAATGAATAAAGAAAAGGGAAATTACAATGTGAGCTTTCACACTCTTAATGTTGATTAGAGGGGAGTATTTATAGTCTTAATCACAAGGACAATTTGGAATTATTACACTTTTAGTCCTTGTGTTTAACTTCTATCTTAAACTAATGTAATTTCATATAGACATCATATTTTTTGATCTAACAATCTTCCCTAATATGGTGGCATATGGAATTACTTACATGTAATTCGAACATGTTTTAAATAGCTAAAGATAACTGCAGTTTGCTTTGTTTTAACATGTACTTTAGCTTGAATCATTCCTTTACTTGTAGAGAATACAATGTAATCTGCTTCCACCAAAACGTCAGACATTCAAAGCAAATAGAAAGCTTTGATTAGTTGGACAATTCTTATAACTATGCACGGTTTAATGCTCGAAGCCGGAATTTGGAGAAGAGAAGTAAACCACACTTAGCAGCGAATCTGACTTCTCAATTGCGGGTATTAGTAGCGATCCTATTTAGGGGAAACTTTACAGACTTCACTCAAACAACTCATTGAAGAAAAGAAACTCCAAGTCAATTAAGTACAGGAATGTACACATTTCTATAACCCATGGTTGTTCACTAATGGTTGTATTATACCAAATAGACAATTTAGTCCCGAATGTACACATTTATTCCCCTTGATTGTTGCCATCTATCGAACACTTCTCCCCACCTGATTAATTTTGGATGACCATCAAACATAATCATAATTCGGTAACGTTCGAATGTTCAATAGAGAAGTCATGTGTGAAATCGCTTCTCCTCGGACTTATTCAATTCCAACCTCGTATTCTGTCGGCTCTTTGTAATGATTACTGATGGAAAAAATGCATTATCACAAACTTGATGATGAAGTAGAATACCCTCAATTGTGACCTTATGTCTTGTATATCAAATGCTTTGTAAAGAACGGTCGAGATAACTCGCATTGCACCTTGTCCGGACATCTCTATGTACTCTATACTCTTTCAACCAACCTAACCATCTAGTATATAGTTGTTACTCACCTCTTGACCAAATCCTCAACTATGTGAGGTCACTGTAGCACTACAAGTAAACTTCCTTCATAGTGGTTTGCAAAAATGTGTTGCATTGAGCACCAACTTCTGCGTTTATAGATCACACATTGCTAGATTTGACATGCCTTCCATCAAAAAACCGGTTATTATGCTCGAAAAGTTATTTTAAACATCATCATCAACATCCCGACTTTTAAGATATGATAAGTACACACACCTATGAAATTCCACTTCAACTTCAAATAAATGATAACGAATCATCCCCGTAATCAATTCTTGCGATTAAATCCCGAGACTAGCCTTTTGAATGGTTTTCGTGAATCTATTATCTGGATCATTTTAAGTAATAAGTGATGTTTTTGTTTTGCGTTTTAAGTCATAATATTTCAGTCTGATCATTAAACTTCGCAGCCCAATCTATAAATCCAACTCATTTTGTCTAAGCTTATCATATTTCAATGAATAGAATAACAACCCATTATACAGCCCAGTTTTGATGAAAGTCCAACCAACCACACTTTAAATCCCATATGTCTACAAATTTCGGTAAGGGCAATTATTATCAACAAAAATAAAAACTAAGCCATGTCCTTTTTGATATACACATATACACAAACCCTAACCACATTTTATACCACATTCGCCTACCACCCACCTTATCTCTCCATTTCAGCTTGTACACATTCAGTATTCACAACCTCAAAATCCTTAATCTTCTATAACAAATCGCACGATCCCATCTTCGTCTTCACACTGTCATAACCTTATCTCTCCACAAAAAGAATCAACAACTTTGATAGTCAAAAAAACCATATAACATCTATCTTTTGTCATGGTCAGAATCCACGGAATGAAAGCAAAATGATTTCAGACTTCAGATCTTCACATTAGAGGTCTCAGGTAGGTTGTATGATTATTGGTTTTGTGTTTGTTTGAACTAAACTAAAGATGAATGAAACATTCTTGTTCTCGTTCTTTCCTTTCAGTTTCGAATATTTGATTGAAGCCTCGCTTCATACAGATCAATGATGAGAATCTCTTGTGGTATGTTCTTTGAACGAATCTTGATTACACAACGAGAGTGACTGAGATCTTGTTATCATTTTGAGTTTTAAGTCTGGATCTATTGTAACTCAGTCACAACCTAGTTGACTTACTGATTTGACTCGGTTGTCGAATATCAATCTTGGTTGCTAGATTTGTTGTAGTTGTGTTTAATAGTAAGGAGGATGTGAGTTAGGGTAGCCTGGATTTGATTGTGGTTGATGTTTATTGTTGTTGATGTTGTGTTAGTTTTTCTTTTTCCGTAAGATGTAAACTCGGTAACATTTCCGATTTTGACTAAACTTCCAAGTTTGATTGAGAAAGATTCTGTAGTTATACACTTGCAGCAAATCTAGTCTTTTTCTTTCCTGTAACTGCTTTTTCGATTTTGTTTTTGACTAAAAGCAATATTCTAGGTAACACTTTAGTAAAATTTATTGAGTTTGAATGTTCAAATAATCAACACCTAATTTTGACTTCCGAGTTTGGTACAGATCCGAAAATGTATAATCAGTAGTTGTAGAACATCGTATGATCGAATATGACCGAGTTTGTTCTTACGATATAACAAACTTTGACCAGGTGTAACAAACTTTGACTATCGAGTTTGACCGGTTCTAAGAAACTTTGACCAGGTGTAACAAACTTTAACTACCGAGTTTGACCAGTTCTAACAAACTTTGACCAGATGTAACAAACTTTGTCTACCGAGTTTGATCAGTTCTAACAAACTTTGACCAGGTGTAACAAACTTTGACTACCGAGTTTGACCAGTTCTAACAAACTTTGACCAGGTGTAACAAACTTTGACTACCGAGTTTGACCAGTTCTAACAAACTCTGATACCACTTGTGAAGTTTCTCGATCCACGATCTCGGGAGGTCGGGGAAGCTCAAAATAAGAATAAGCCATTATTGAGGAGAGAGCTTTATTTAATTTTGAAGTTTTATTAAAATGGAAAAAAAGGGAAATTACAAATGTGAGCTTCACCCTCTAATGTTGATTAGAGGGAAGTATTTATAGTCTAAACACAAGGACACTTTGGACTAATTACACTTTTAGTCCTTGTGTTTTAACTTTAACTTAAACTAGTGTAATTTCCATATAGACACCATATTTTTTGATCCTAACAATTAGTACCAGTAAATAAAAAATAAAAGATAATAAATACATTATTCTCTCACTCTTCTAGTATCGCTTTTTTGCTCCGGAGTAGTTACTGTCATGATGGTGGAGCTGCTGGTGACAAGTCTCGTGTAACCCTATTCTTTTTCTTCTTTCATGCAGCTTTATTACAACCCCTTATTTAGCGGGGTGTTTGGCTAAGTTTATGAATTGGGCTCATGCTTATGTTATATAAGCCACTTATGGCTTATATATCATGAGCTCATAAGCTCTTGTTAAGTGTTTGGTTTAGCTTATATAATTAATAAGGTGGAATGACAAAAAAGTACACAAAAATAAAATGGATGTAATTATTAAATGAGGGTATAAAAGTCTTTTTATATAGTATTCTTATATAAGCCCACCCCTCCTTATATAAGCCGCAAAGTTTGAGCTTACCAAAACCCCCTTATAAAAGCTCATAAGCCCAGTCATATAAGCTTAGCCAAACACTTAGTTTTGGCTTATTTATCACATATAAGCTAATAAGCTCATAAGCCCATCATATAAGCTTAGCCAAACACCCCCTTACTCCCCTCAACTTTCTCTCATTCCTTTTCGGCCTACTTTTTTTTGTTTATCTCTTCTCCTAATTACTACTTTCCTTCATAAGAAGATTTAAATTATCCATCACGAGACACAAACCTAACCATACTAGGCGGGTTCACGATATCCAAAATGAACGTTTACCCGCGGTTCGGGTCACTGTTAACTATTTTTAGATGTTTAATACAGTTAGTTTCTGTTAAAGAGGCTTCAGCTTTTAATACTCATCATATATTTTTTTTATTTCTTCTTATCCTAATTACTTAGTAACTATAGGGGTTTTCATGAGGCGGTCGGAAGATTTAAATTATATCCATCATCCATCACAAGACGGGTAACGAAACCCAACCATACTAGGCAGGTCACCGAACTTGAGGATATCCAAAATGAACGGTTACTCGCGCTTCATGTCACTATTAACTATTTTAGATGTTTCACCGTATAATTATGATACGCCAACTGTTCGGGAACCTCGACGCACGTCAAGGGCGTCAGTTGCACCGGGGTGGCACAAGGATTTTGTGAAACACTAGGATATCTATTTTCATGTTTATCTTGTTTAGGATAATTGTTATTGAGTCATTGTGATAGGAATAGTCATTGTTAGTCTTTATCATCTAGGAATGTATTTGTGTTTATCCCTATTTCGTGTGGCTATTTAAGCCGAATAAATTAATGAGAATGGTAGCTTATCGAGTCAAATACATCTCTCTTCCTCTTCTTAACTTCTTAGGAGCAAGCATCCGCTTAAAGTGGTGCTAACTATCGGTACTTCCCAAGTCGGGTCGTATCAATTGGTGCTTTCATCGATCTCATGGATGAACAAATGGTGTGGGGATGGCTTAAGGAGCAACAAGATAGAGCTGAAACCTTGGCTCAACAACAAGCGGAGGCGTTTCAACTTCAATCTGATGCCTTGCATGCTGATTTGCAAGCAACGCGGGGGTTACTTATCGGAAGACCGCCAGGCGGTGGTGGTGGTGGTGGTGAGCACGGTTTAATAACACGATCAATGCGTTTGGATGTTCCCAAATTTACAGGGGCAGATCCGGATGCGTGGCTCTTCGCTATTCAAGAATACTTCACTTTGCTCAACACACCAGCGGATCAACGCCTACGAATTGTGGGTTTTAATCTTGAAGGCGCGGCGGCGGAGTGGTTTCGTTGGATGTCGCGGAATGGGCTGATCACCGATTGGGGCAGACAAAGTCTTCAGCTGCCTTATGACCGCCAATGGCTTAGTCAGAAATAAAACAAAGAAACCGAATAGACCACTATTTATAAATCCGAGGCCTCCTAAACAACATAGTCCATTACAGAAGGCCTGCAGATCAAACGTGACTATGTATAAAGACGTAGTTAAGAAAAGAAATAACAAACTAAATTTGTATTTAAATCTAATTGTGTAACAGATTTGCCAATAATTTGTCCATGATGAAAGCAAAAGTTTTTTTTTTTTGTATTTTTATTTATTTTTTGTAGGGTAGAATGTGGGTGATCTTACTAGTAGACGTGTGAGTATAGTGTTTAGTATTATGTTATGTAAACAGTAGCATGCAAACAAAGAATTGAAAGCAAGGAAGCAAATCGTGTAGAGTTGTAGGGTTTGTAGAACACCAACAATAACCAAATTTAAGGTGCGACCTAGCACACCAAACAAATAGTGATCTTGAACGATCAAAAACACAGTGTGACCGGAGCACAACTGGAACGAATTCGTGACCTTGCACGCCATTAAAACTGGTGACCTTAGCACCGATTTTTTATAGGGTTTTTGTAGTTTTTGAAGGATCGGTAGATGTATTTTTCTTAAGCTCGATACCATGTAAGTGTGGAAATTTGTCTTTTCTATTTCTCATAGAGACGGATGGCATATATAGCCTACAAAAATATGGGTTTGAGCCCAAGTTACAAATAAGAACAAGTACAACTAATTACATTACAAGGACAAAAAATGTCAGCTGGGTCTGGTCAAATTTCTTTCGTCACATAGCCGACTGGTAAGTTGTTAAAATAAAACACGAAAAGGGCGAAAATTCAGTGATTTCCAAACCCGGTGTACCAAAGAAGGGAAACAGCGTCATCACCACTAGGCCCAACCGCAATGTTTATGAAAAAGCTAATGCAATAAAGTTTTATTTTTAACTGGTTTTTTATTGGGCCGATTTTGGGCTGAGTTACTTTTGGGCCGGCGGGTTCAAGGAACCGTTTCACGGGGCGGGAGGGGATCCGTTGGATTTGTTTTTCCGTGCTCTTTCCGTCCCGGAAAGCTATTTGGCTTCAAGTGGTGCTTTCGCTTGGTCCCCCACAGAAAAAGTTTAAACGTGGATCGATTCTCAGACCGAAATTCCCGTATATCATTCTATTGTACGAAAATGACGAATTTTAAAAGTATTTGAAATATAATCACCCAGCTTTGTTATTTTATTACCTATTTGAGGGGTTTTTTGGTCGTGCAAATTTACGCACATCAACGGCTTTGGAACCAGTGTGATGTTATTGTTCATGATGCTTGTTTGATCATAATAAGATCCTGGAGATATGGAGATTCAAGACCTGTAAACAGTTTGTAGAACACCAACAATAACCAAATTTAAGGTGCGACCTAGCACACCAAACAAATAGTGATCTTGAACGATCAAAAACACAGTGTGACCGGAGCACAACTGGAACGAATTCGTGACCTTGCACGCAATTAAAACTGGTGACCTTAGCACCAATTTTTTTTAGGGGTTTTGGAGTTTTTGAAGGATCGGTAGATGTATTTTTCTTAAGCTCGATACCATGTAAGTGTGGAAATTTGTCTTTTCTATTTCTCATGGAGACGGATGGCATATATAGTCTATAAAGATATGGGTTTGAGCCCAAGTTACAGATAAGAACAAGTATAACTAATTACATTATAAGGATACAACTAATCATGATAATGATTGACAAATCATAGAGTTGGCACACTAATCCTACAGCTAACACAATCAACTTCACATATGTATTTTTTATAGTATTTTGTAGATGAAAGAAGATTAAAAGACAAACAACAATTAAATAAAAACTACCTACTAACTTTCTCATGGGGCGGGAGGGGATCCGTTGGATTTGTTTTTCCGTGCTCTTTCCGTCCTGGTATGCTATAGGCTTCAAGTGGGCTTCGCTTGGTCCCCAAAGAAAAAGTGTAAACGTGATCGATTCTCAGCCGAAATTCCCCGTTTTCATTCTTTTGTACATACAAGAAAAATGACGAATTTTAAAAGTATTTGAAATATAATCACCCAGCTTTGTTATTTTATTACCTATTTGAGGGGTTTTTTGGTCGTGCAAATTTACGCACATCAACGGCTTTGGAACCAACATCTTCATCTACCAAACCTAAAACTGAAGCAGCGTACTTGCAAGAAGAATGATGGGACGATGCGGTTATATGTTTCGAAACATGCAAAAATTCTTGATAATACATTGAAGAAAGTGGTTGCTAGGAAAAATAAAATAATAATTGGTCACGGGGAGCATTTCCGAAACACAAGAAACCACGGGGATCGATTATGAAACACGTAGGAGGGTATTTATGTCATTTCCATCAACTAAAGCAGCAGCAAATAACGGCAGGGACCATTTATGAAATTAACTAGATTTTTTTTTGACTATATATAAAAAGGGGAGACATAAAAACAATGGAAGAAAGATAGAAGATATGGTGGGTACAGGGTATGTGAAGGCTGGGGTTCAAGAGTTGCATAAGCTTTTAAAAGATGATGATATGTGGATCAAGTCGTCCCCTGAAGGAGGAGGAAGGGATGTTCTTGATGAAGATAAATATCAAAAAGCTTTTCCGAGGAGCAGCAAAAGAAATCGCATCATGAGATCATGGACCACCGAATCATCTCGCGCTGTCGTGTTCATTCCGATGAATCACTTGGACCTCGCCTATATGATAACATCTGTACAAACTAATTTCTCTTTTCTTTAATTTCTTCCTTCCCTTCCCTTCCTTCATTATATTTATATGGTAATTAATTAGCTAGACAATGAATCAATAAACGGTTTTAAATATATTTAAAAAGTGTGGCAAAACCAATTCAAAAATTTAAACATTAACATTTCACCCACCCTGTACTTATGATTGATATTAACTTCTATCTTCTCTTCTTCTTTAAAATTAAGATATATTACTTCTTCTTCTTCTTCTTTAGTATGCGTGGAGTTTCCTGTTTCCAAACATGGTCGCCACAGACAAAACCGTTAAAGTTTTCTCATCTGGATCATCAGATTTGCTTTCTAATTCATACATACCTACCTACCTACCTTAATTTGCTTCATCAATGTCCCCAGGTCATTAAACAGTTGCATGCTGCTTCACTAATGATTGCCACCAGGAAGTTCCTTGTCCACATAAAGTGTTTACAGATTGATCAAGGGACATGGATTGTTGCTGAGATTTCACTTGTCGATGCTGCTAACCCTAAATATTTTCACCGCCTTCCTTCTGGATGCTTAATTCAATGCATAACCGACCATCAATCAAAGGTTGCTTCTTGTTGTTGTTTTCTTTCTTTCAATATTTTGTGTATCAACCTAGTTAGCGCGTTGTTGTTGTTTATACTAGTATATACACATCATATATTCCTTCCTCTTATTATGTATGTATGTATGTATGTATCACCAACAACAACAGGTAACATGGGTGGAACATACCGAAGTTGATAGTGCACTGCCCAACCAAACAAGTGCATTCGCCTTTGGAGCCCAACGAATGGCTGCCTGGCTTGAAAGATTTTGTGAAAAATCGTCTGTTACGAATGCTACCTGTACCCTTAAAACTAAAAGAATAGGTACTTACTTACATTCTCTCATTCATATCTATATAACTAAACCATCCTGTGTCTCGATATCTGCAACCTACCGTGCTGTCTTTATTCTACTTTTTAAGAAACCAGATCAACCAACCTAATTCAATCATGTAATACTAGTATGTTTCTGCCAGAAATTCTCAAACAAGTTTTGCCTTGTACGCACAATGCTAATTATTTTGTGTACTAACTTGTCATCAATAAACACACGCTGTTAGTTCCGTAAAAACGTCCCAAAAATCTATCTTTGTACAAACTTCCGTCCATGTTTCACTCACTTGGTGTATAAATTTCACTAGCAGCAGAGTTTAAGAAAAGGGACTAGAGTTCCAAGTATATATATTTGCGAGTTATATGTTTTGTTTTCGATCGTTTTCGATCGTTACTTTCTTAATTCTGTAATAATACCACATTAATTGTGTCCCAAAGGTTAGTCTTCAAATTCATCTAAGAAGAAATATTTTACTTTGTTGGATGGATTTATCACCAAAATATTGGTTGTGAGCAATTTTTTTTGTCCAAGTCTTTCCTCCCAACTCCACAATTCAATGCATAAACAGAAGTCCATGGAATCAAGAGAAGCTGATATTGATGGGGTTTGGGGAGATCATGGTGTGTGGCTTGTTTGAGAATATTAATCCTATTGAAAAGAATAATTCCACTCTATTGTGGTCCGTTACTGGTCCCGAGGACTTGAAGGTTCATGCTAGTCTCTATAAGTCCTTTGCCAATTTTGAAGTTGTGGGAGCTGTGGTGGCCTTCGGGGTAAAACATTCTCCCGCGTTTGCGCTTGACGCTTGGAGATGGACGTAAACACCATGAGGTGCTACAAACCAACACGCACACACTTGCACGACCTTTAATGATATTTTTACCACATTTCAATCTTTAGTGTTGTTACAGTGGGACGTACTTGGGGGGTTAAAACATTAAACATGCCGAGACAATACTCAACTGGTGATGACCCCAGGAACAACATATCTGCCTATGTGGTAATTAGTAATCTGCAACATCTCCCTTCCAAACATGGTCGCCACAGACAAAACCGTTAAAGTTTTCTCATCAGATGAAAGCCCACACATGTCCTCCCAAGTGGTAATCAAAGAAGTGGATGTCAACCCGTCTGGATCACTAGTGGTGTGGTCCACTGTTTCAAAGAAATATTTTGATCTCATCAGCGAAGGCGAAGGAGTTTCAGAAGATTCCATGCTGATATCAGGCTTTTCCATCAGCATCGATGGCCACACCACCACTAGCAACACATGTGGTTCAGTTATTACACTGGTATTACGGATGTTGGTTGAGGGTAACCAGTCATTGCAGGAAAGAGGGCAACAGGCAATGGAGTCGATCACTTCAGCTATAAACCAGACTGTAGAGGGAGTCAAGGAGGCACTCGATGAACAGCGACCACCTTTTCT
>BQNB010064050.1:0-35456 GCA_026074375.1 Tanacetum coccineum | reverse complement strand
ATATATAAGTACTACATATATATAACTTTATACCATAAAATCCATGTGCACGCTTCAAACCACTTATTAAGACGCCCTAAATAATTCATATTATTCCATAACTTGTTACGCCATTTATCCGAAAAGTTTCTATTTTTAGAAGTTACTATATCTAAAAAGTTTGTATTTTTAGACTTACCTTTCTTAGATGTGACCGGAAGTTTTCCATACAACATATTAGTTATTATTTAGCACTCGATAAAATTTTTACATGTCCAAACAACTTCTAGGACACCTAATGACTATTCTTAAATTTTCATTAACTTTGACTTTATATAGTAAAGATTTTCTAATGTTTGACTTATCAAAATCGACTCGCCATAAGGCGTTTTTAAATATGGGGTTTACTTTCATATAACATGAAATGGTATTCTGAACAACTTTTTAGTTTTATCCGAGCCCTAAAACTAAGCAGAAAATGATGAAAATACCCTTATAAAATTCTACACAAAACCACTATT
Organism: Tanacetum coccineum; assembly: GCA_026074375.1. Classification (NCBI taxonomy): domain Eukaryota; kingdom Viridiplantae; phylum Streptophyta; class Magnoliopsida; order Asterales; family Asteraceae; genus Tanacetum; species Tanacetum coccineum. Next base: position 34,956 of record BQNB010064050.1, on the reverse strand, counting down.
TTTAAAATAGTGCAGAATTTACTTTTAAACCTTTTCCTAACTTCCAACGGCCATCAAAACTTTGTTTTTGGGAATTACGGGACCTGCCATATATCGAATCGTAGCTACGGACATTCTCTACCATATTATTTAACCCAAAATATATTTTAAAATTTTTAACCCATACGAAATTAGTACCAAACTTTCTGCGCTAATATTGGGTACCTTAAAACTCCTTCAAACTCTATTTTCACAATTTTTAAGCTTCATACCACCCCTAACTAGCCTATCCCCATCCACTAATCATCTTAAACCAACAAGACAACCTCAATGGTGCAACAACCATGAACACACATGGATTCCTAGTACAAAATCATACACATGCATAATGTATAAAAATTAATCATCATAAGAAAGTAGAGAAAATACTCACAAACAATGTAGGATCAAAGAAAATCAATTACACAAAACCCTTTTGGCTTTTCTTGTTTAGCCAAACCCAACACACACCCCTTTTAATCAAACCCTAGCTTTTATTTACCCTCAAATCTTGTAATATCCCTTGTTTTTTTTAATCCCTTGTTGCTTAGATTATACACAAAAATCAATATCTTCTTCAAAATCAAAAATCTTGAGAAAAGATTTGCATGGAGGTTTTATCTTGAAAAGGATGATAAGGATTAGTATGGAAGTGATTTAGGAATGATTGGAAGTGATTATTGAATTTTTTTGGTTATGATTTGGTTGATGTTGTTGTTGGTGCGTCGAACACATGAAGGAGAAGGAGAGGAACAGACTAATTTTTGTTAATTGTGTGTTTTTGGAAGAGTTATGAATGGAGTCTAAGACATTATATAGGGGTCAAGATGTGTAATTAACTTCCTAATTGATAAAAAAATAAATATAGGATGTTTGTTTTGGCTATGTTAACCGGCCATATGGCCTTGGGCTTAAGGTTTCATAAAATTTTTTTTATCAATTTATTCTACATTATTTGTCTTAAACCACTTAGTTAAAATGTTACAAGGTGTAAAATCACTATTTTTGACACAGTTTCGGCTAAAACACGAGAAAAGTCATAAAATACTAAAAATAAATAAATAGGCTCTCAGAGCAAAACATGAAAAATCTAACTTCTCAAACGCTTAAATGGATAAAAATCCTAAGCACGGTATAAAATTAGATTCAAGGCTCGAAATAAATATTGACCTGAAACACGAATTGTTACAGCATTCCCTCCTTAAAGGAGCGCCGTCCCAGTGCTCGTTTCGACTTACTCGACCTTTGGTTGCTCGAAAAGAGATGATGATACTTTCTCTTGAACTGATCCTCCCATTCCCATGTAAACTCCGGTCCTCGATGCAAGTTCCAGCGAACCTTAATGATGGGAATACGACATCCTCCTCTTCCTCTTTGTTTCTTCTTCGATTTCCTCCTCTGACTCCTTAGTTTCCTTCTCAACTTCTTCTATCTCATTCGTCTCTCCACACGCTCTGTCATCCGGATCATTCCGTTTTATGTCTTGATTGTTGATTTTATATACGCAAAAATATATAATATTAAATATTCCAAAAGAGCAATTAAGAACTTTCCTTAAGTCTCCCTTAAGAAAAGCTCACTCTAAAAGATATATATAATATATAATATACGTATGTTTTCCGGAAAGTATGATTTCCCGGGTCGTTTTCCCAACGATTTGAGAAATTGAAACCTCGCTTGATATTGGATATTGATTTGAATGGGTTCGAAGATTGATTGGGTTTTCTATAACTACTAATTAAAAGCACAATTTAAAACAAGCAATTAAAAACAATTAAACACTTAACAATTAACGGGAAACAAATAAAACGCGACAAATAAGCAAGTTCACTAAATTTAACTCCTAAAAATTCAAACTAAATTTCTAAACCTAAATTAGGACAAAAGGAAATTTTAAGAAAAAGAAAAACATTTTTTTGATTATTTTTTAATTTATTATGAATTAAAAACTAATTTAATCTAATTAAATCCTAAAAAATAGCAAATTAAGTACTAAAAATTTAGAAAAATGATTTTTAAGCTTAGAAAAATCTAAAATATTATAAAAGCTAAGAAAACTTTTTTAAACTATTTTAAAAATTAAAATCCTATTTTTAAAATTAGAAATGAAAGCTCAAAAATGAAAATTAAAATCTAAAAGAGGTGAAAATGATTTTTCTTAATGTAAAACTAAAGCTATTTTTTATAAAGCTAAAAACTATTTTTTTGTAATTTTCTGAAACTTTTTCCTATTTTTTATGAATTTTCGAAAATAAAAGCTTAAGAAAAATGATTAGAAATATTCTACTCAATGAAAAATTACCAAAAATTCAAAAAAAGTCTAACTTGCTATAAGGATTACTAGAAAAATGAAACTAAGATCTCAGCTTAATCAAAAAGCTCAAAAAGCCCTTGAATAAGCTACGGCTTATTTATAAGAAGGAAAAGAAAAATGTGTTTAAGTATTAAATGTGGGGAGAATAGATTGGATGAGCTATTGTAGCAAACTGGTTAACACGTATGGTATGTGTGTGGGAGGTCGTGGGTTCGAGTCTGGCAAACCCCCATCTTTTTGCACTTTTTTTTTACTTTTTAACAAAACTGAATATTGGAACTTATTAAGGACTTATTTATAAGCACTTTTAATAAATGAAACATAAGCTTAAAGTTAAAGATAAGCTCAAAAAGAGCTTATGAATGTCTGCTTACAGAAAGTAAGCTTTTGGGCCCAGTTTTGCTAGTTTGAACTTAAAAGCTTGCACAAGCTTCAATACAAGCTCATTTTGAAAACCAAAAGATGCCCTGGACTCCTTATGATATGCTTAAGCTAGAATTAAACAGCTTATTAACTAAAAACTACTGAATTCTAACTAAATTTGAAAAGTAAACTAGTAAACTCAGAAAATGACTCAAAAAGCTCAAAATTAAAGTAAGTCAAAATGCTCAATAAGCTAAACCAACCCTTAAGCTTTTGAAAACTAGAAAATAAACTATTAAGCTCTTGAACTAAATTATAAAATACTATCCTATAAGCTAGAGTTTTGTATTTAAAAGCTACTTTCTAATTCCTACTGTTTTGTGGCTTTTTGGCTAATTAATGACTTTTTAAGAGCAAATGCATACTAGGATTTAAGCTAGAAATATAAAAACTAACTTAAACTATATTAAGCTACACCTAATCTATAATCAACTTAAATTTAAAATCCTAAAACCTAAGTTTTCTATCTAAAATTAAACCTAAAAGTGACAGCAGTACTAACTGCTGTTAGTACTGATGCACTTGGCAAGATTACACAAGCCTAAAAGCAGATAACCTGTGTGGTTACCTCTGCACTTAATACACTCACCAGGAGTGTAAAAACTTAAAGCAAGCAAGATCTAAGCCTTAAAGGGCTTAGATCAAATTTTCACAAGTTAAAAAGAAATGATAGACTCGCCTAGTGCAGGAACCCCTTATTTAAACCATAACTTGTTTAATTTTGAAAACTAACTTTTGAAAACTGAAATACTACTAGTCTAAACTGATAACAAAACTAACCTACACAAATTGTACAAGTCATTTTGACTTTTAAAGGTCAAATCACCTTAAGCGAAACACCCCTTATCCTTTTTGGTGCTTGCCAGAATCGCATAGAGATTATGATGAAAATTGAAAATTTTACTTAAAACTCTTAATACCAGACATAATCAAACTTAAAACAGGCTTATGAATACAATTTAACAAACTAATTAAGATAAATTTAATGAGATCTACTGAACTAATGCTACTATTTTGGTTTTTTATGATAAAATGGATGCAAAACTTTATTTTATAACTATTACGCTAAAAACAGAGTAATTATTAACTGAATAAGCACAATTGGCATAACTTAAGCACAATTAAGTAAATAGAATAAGCATAATAAGCAAATTCTAAACTAATGAACTATTATTGAACTAAATATTCAAAGAACATCAGAATGTAAATGCAAACTTTCTTTAGCTTCAGCTAAACAGAGATGGCCAGTCAAAATCTAATTAATTGGCTACACACTATAGCTTATCTATTGGATAAGCTAGTATATCCCCACCTCATGGGAGCTCTTCCAAGGCTAGCTCCCCATCCATAGCTTATAAGTCCAAAGTTAAGGTAATGCTTCTTATTTTAGAGTTAAGGTAAAAATACAAACCAAATCAATACATCAATCTTGTAGGCTCTTGATACCAATTGTAGGATCCCTAGATCATTCCATGTATGAAGCACAAGATCAATGGCACAAAGATTAAAACAATGAATAACTTTTGATTGAAATGAAACAAAGAGTGGCTACCAAACTCTAAAAGATGAAAAATATAAAATGAAGTAGCTAACCTAATTTTGACTAAACTAGGAGTATTTATACTAATAAGGATTTGCCTTTGAGGGCTTTCTATTTGAGCTTTTTACATCTTGGCCCTTATACATAATAAACATTAAATAACATAGTCTTTCGAGCTAGACTTTTGTCTTGTAACTTCGAGTGACCGAAGCTTCTTTGTTTGGGTCCATTTAGGTGAACCTAACAAAATCATTTACAACCCTTGGATCATGATTAGCCTCACACGGATTGCCAGAGTGGCATCCGTGTGATTTACTTGATTGTGCTTCTTATGTGAGTACTTCAAGTGTAGAATCCCATATCCCCTTGTGCTTTCTTGCTTCCACGAGTGATCCTTGCTTGAGTGAGCCACTTAGAGTGCTTGATTTGACAATTCTAACCCTGCTATCATGTTTGTGAGCCCTTGAATTGTCTTAATTGACCCTTAATTGTAGAAAGCCCTATGATTTTGACCAAGGGGTGATTTTGGGGAGACGATGAATAGTATCACATCCTTGGCGCCCTTTTTATAACTGAAATAGGGTAAATCGTTTTTAAACTTTGGGTAATTGCAAATTCAGTCCCCCTCTTTGATTATTTAAAATTGTAATGTAAAAAAACTTTTAAAAATGGCAACTTAAGTCCCTATGGTTTTATAAAAGGGGTATTGGGCTAGGGTTTGGGCTTTTGTTGTGGGCTTGGACTTGGTTTTTGGTTTTAAAGGTTTCCGGATATGGTTTTTAGGGAGTAAGGGCCCAATAAGAGTTAGGGACTATTTGTGTAACTTTTGGAAAGTTAAGGGATTGATTTGGAACATTTGGGATTTTGTCATTTTGTGGTTGACTTTTGTTGACCCAGGGTTGACTGAAGGTTGACTTTTCTTGGCTTTGGCTTTGAATCCTTGGCTTCCTTTGTGCTCTTCCGTTTCTCGTGTCCGTGTTTGCCCGTTTTGACGATTTTCTTATGATTTTTGATATATCCGTACCTGCACACACAAAACACAAAAACAAGTATATTTTTGCCATTTTAAGTCTGTTTTGGGTTTAATTGGGCTATTTTAGGTATAAACAGATATGTGTATTTTACACTTATCATTGACTCACAAGAGCATAAATTTCAGTTGGAAGGCCTTGGAGAATGATATTAATTGCTTTGATATCACAATCAGCTTGAATGGCTTCAGTGGGAGTGAGTTCAATATATTCCTTAAGTCTTGTTACACCATCCACAGTGATTGATGGCCAAACGAGTGGACCTTTTTCAACAGAGGCAAGAATCATTCTTCCATGAGGTCTATTCAACATATACAGTTCCATTCGGCTCTTCCAAGAATCATACAAGTGTTTTTCAAGCATTGGTGGTTTGTTGTCTCCTCCTGAAAGAAGTGACTTATCGGCAAGAGTCGTCATTGTGGTATCAAAAAGATTACAAATTGATCGATCGGTGGTAGAAAGAAATTGTGTTTGGTTATGTGATTGTTGAGTCTTGAAATGAAACTACACGGGATTTTACAATTCTCGACAAAACCGAGAAAACAAGTTAATGTTTCACGGGATTTTACAAGTCAAAGAAATAACCGTATAATTTAGAAATTTGAGTTAGTGTGTCTTAAATGGAATTGACTAGTTCGGTTGAAAAATAAATTAACTAGTTCGGTTCAGCTGGTTCGGCTCTTCTTGTTCGGTTAACTAGTTCGGTTCCAACAGACAAACTAGTTCGGTTCTAAATTAAGTAGACCTCGTTCGGTTCTAAATGAAAATCTAGTTCGGATCCAAATGAAAACAGCTAGTTTGGTCCTTTTAGTTCGGTTCCAAATAAGAAACAGCTAGTTCGGTCCTTCTAGTTCGGTTCGAAATAAAAACAGCTAGTTCTGTTCCAACTAGAGTGACTAGTTCGGCTTACTCGAATTTAGCTCGTTCGGTTCAAACTAAGAGTTATCTCGTTCGGCTATCTTGTTCGGTTCCAAGATAATTAAACTAGACCAGCTTACTCGTTCGGTGAACTTGTTCGGTTGTACTCGTTCGGTTCCAACTACTACGAAACTCAAAATTTCAAAACTCAAAAAGACACATTTTTGAATGGTTTTCAGCAAAAATTCTTGTACAACTAGTGTTACTAACCCTATAGGAACAATAAAAATGAAAACTTTAAGGTTTCTAAGCCAAAAATTTTGAATCACTATTTTGCTCTTTGTAAAGGTTTTTGAACACAAATCAAACACAAAAACTAAACACACCACTCCATGGCTCTTGTTAACAATTGTAGAATACAAGTAATCTAATGATCAAACCAAGAACAAGAGTGAGATGTGTGTTGTGATGTTAGAGAGAGAAAGTGATGGAATGGATAAATTGTATTAAGATGGAATGTGAATAATGAAAACAACCAACCCCTCTCAAAGGCTAGGAGAGGGCTTATATACTACATGGATGGCCGGCCCATGGGCTATGATGGGCTTCCCATGGGCCTTGGGCCAGACTAGATTACTAATTTAATCATTACACTAACTACGAGCTAAGACTATTACAACTTGGAAGTGACCGACACTTTTTGTGTCTCCAACAGTATTTGGAAATACCCTAAAAATCCATCTAGAAAACAATAAAACTCATTCCCGGCTAATCTTTCTATCATTTAATCCATAAACGGCAATGGAAAATGATCTTTTCGAGTCGCTTCATTTAATTTTCTATAGTCGATACAAACTCTCCACCCGGTAACTAAACGTGTCGGAATTAATTCATTCTCTTCATTAGCAACAACGGTTATTCCACCTTTCTTGGGAACACAATGCACTGGACTAACCTATGGGCTGTAAGAGATCGGGTAGATCATTCCGGCATCAAGAAGTTTTAGGACCTCATTTTTTATTACCTCGTGAATTTTTGGGTTAACCCGTCTTTAACTTTGAACCGTAAGTTTGTAATCATCCTCCATTAAGATTTTGTGTGTACAAAAATGAGGGTCGATACCCTTGATGTCGGTGATTTTCTAAGCAATGGCCCGTTTATGAGATTTGAGCACCTTTAAGAGAGCTTCTTTTTCATCATTTTTTAAATCTTTTGCAATAATTACTAGTAACTTGTCGTTTTCTTCCAAGAAAGCATATTCTAAGTGAGACGGTAAATCTTTTAACTCTAATTCCGGAGGCTCTTCAATTGAAGATTTTGCCTTGGTCACTTCACTTTGTTAAAGGTCTATCGGAGGCAGTTGAAACGGGTCATTATTTAACAATTTTTTGATTAAACAAATATCTTCCTCTGGATTGCAATCAGCATGATCAATTTCCGGTGAAATCGAGTCATCCTTAAGATAAGCTTTGATTTCTTCCAAAATGAATCCGGAAGTAAACGGCTCAGACGTCGGGGTGGGATTGCCACCCGAAGAATTAGAAAATCCTAGAAATTCCAGAGCATATTCTTCACAAACTACATCAATGATGTCAATTCGGTTTACCGACTTGTCATTTGTAGAGGAATATCTCGTGGTTTGATCTAGATTAAAAGTGACGGCTTCATTATCAACCCGAAGGGTTATTTCTTCTCCATAAACATCAATTAAAGCACGACCGGTCCTCAAAAAGGATCTCCCAAGTATGAGAGGTACTCGAGGATCGGCTTCGAAATCGACAATAACAAAGTCGGTAGGAAAATGAAATTTCCCAACTTTGACAAAAACGTCTTCGGCGAGTCCTTTAGATAACTAATCGTCGGGTCCGCTAACTCTAAAAGTCATCCGAGTTTGGTGTAATTCAGGCAGGGAAAGCTTTTTCCAAAAAGAAAGAGCATTAAGATTATTCACGCGCCAAAGATCGTCCAAGGCGTGACATACATCCATTCCCGGGAATTACATGGAATAAGAAACTTGTCGGGATCTCCAAGCTTTTCGGGAAGCTTTTTGAGGAGCATCACCGAGCAATTCTCGTTCAACGGTATCTTAGCTAACTCAAGCAACTTTTCCTTATTCATGAGCAAACTCTTAATCGTAGGAGCAAATCTTGACATCAAAAGTAAAGCATCCGCGAAACTAATGTTGAAGCGCAAATCTTGAAAGATTTGGAAGATCTTCTCCATTTGGTTCGAAGCTTCTCCATTAGGATAACTAATCGATCGGTCCGCTAACTCTAAAGTCATCCGAGTTGGTGTAAGTTCTGGCAGGGAAAGCTTTTTCCAAATAGAAAGAGGCATAAGATTTATGCTCGCGCCAAGATCGGCCAAGGCGTGACATACATCCATTCCCGAGAATTACATGGAATAAGAAACTTGTCAGGATCTCCAAGCTTTTCGGGAAGCTTTTTGAGGAGCATCACCGAGCAATTCTCGTTCAACGGTATCTTAGCTAACTCAAGCAACTTTTCCTTATTCATGAGCAAACTCTTAATCGTAGGAGCAAATCTTGACATCAAAAGTAAAGCATCCGCGAAACTATTGTCGAAGCGCAAATCTTGAAAGATTTGGAAGATCTTCACCACGAAAAGTTCGTTATTCACGTATCGATTCTCTCATCCGTTTTACTAGAAGTAGCATTCATCCTAGAAGCATTTGATCTATTACGTGAATAACAAACTTTTGATTTATTCTCAATTATGTTTAAAGCTTCTCTAGTCGTCTTACTCAAAAGATTTCCACCTGCTGCGGTATTTAAGGAGTCTTGTTCATTCTCGTTTAAACCGTTATAAAAGGTATCAACTTGAGTTAACTCCATAAATTCGTAATGGGGACAAGCTCTAAGCAACTCCTTAAATCCTTCCCACGCTTCACTAAAAGTCTCCTCGAATTTTTGTATAAAACGAGAAATTTCATTCTATAAGTGAGTGGTTTTCGAAGGAGGGAAAAATTGATTCACAAATTTGGTAACGAGATCCTCCCAAGTCAAGATCGAATTTGGTGGTTCTTTCTCGTACCAAGTTTTAGCGGCTCCCTCGAGCGAATATGGAAACATCATAAGCTTAATCACATCGTTAGGCACATTCCTAAATCGTAAAGTCGAGGTAATCCTTTTGAAACTATTAATATGAGCATTAGGATTTTCACTCTCATGACCGTAAAATGGGTTGGCTTGAATTAATTAAAGCAAATTCGTTTTAATCTCAAAATGATCGGCATTGATTTCTGGTAAAACAATAGCTTCTCTGTACCCTTCCGTGGGGGCATGGAGTAGCTCTTCTATGGTACGTTCTGCCATTGGTGCAACAATAGTTCGAATCTCAGGTTCGACTATGTTAGAAACTTGTTTTCTCCGACGTCTTGGAATTGTAACGTTTGAATTATTAGGATAATTAGAACGTCTAGTGCGCATGCACTATTTAAAAAATATTTTTGGGTTTTTTCAAAAGTTTATTCACAATCTAATTTTAACGGACAACGATATAGACAACTTGAACCAAATAATCAAACTTACTCACGGTAGCATCATAAAACTTTTACTTTTTTAATGAGCCGAATTTCGTAAGTGAACACAATGGTAAGTTTTTTAAATCTTTTATTCGAGTTGGAACTTATTGATGGATTTAATACCTCAAATTTGCAATAAAGGTATATTTGTTGGTGTTCTTATTACCAACCTTTGCAACATTTACAGTATTCACTAATAAACGAGAAAAATTGAGCGCGAGCAGCCAATAATTTTTTTTATTAATCTTCTACTTATACTAAATGAAAATAAAAAATTTTTTTTGCTTTTTTTTATTTTTTGTTGACCCGATAAAGTTGACTATTTTAAAATGAGGAATTGTTTTCAAATGTCATTTAATTCATTTATAACTCAAGCACACACTAGGGACAAGGTTGCAAGTATTTATATTATTATTTTCCCGTTTCTTGAATATGTATTATTTATTCATAGGTTGCGGATAAAGTCTTTTGCATCGTTTTTCGTGCCACTGCTTTACTTCTACATTATCAATACTCAATGTGAGTTTATAGTCCCCACTTTTATACTTTTTCAATCATTTATCAAATCTCGGGGATGAGATCATGTTTGTTTTCAACATGGATGCAAGTACATTTTAAATTCAAATATTACGAGTTTGCCTAAGTAGCTATAACCCACTACGCCCATTATCATGAACTGTTAATTGCATGGATGTGATTGTTAATTGCATTATGTGAGCGCGAATGTTATGAATAGATCTATTTGGGATTAACATCCCCGTTCGGGCAAGTAGCGCTTGCTAGTTTACCGGTTGGCCGGAAACGACGAACGTATACCATTTGGATTCATGGATGTTACGGGTTAAACATCTACATTGGGCAAAGTCATTTATGTGTATTTTAAATACATACATTGTTTAGCTTTGGTGTCATGAGCTTAGCGTATTTCGTAATACATTTTTGTGATATTGTATTTGTTACTCTATTACAGGAAAATCTTGCTATCCGTTTCATTCAATTCATAAACCTATAAATTCACCAACATTATTGTTGACAGTTTAAACATGTTTTCTCAGGTCAATAAGGTACAAGTCCCGGATACATTGGCTGGTCGTCATTTGAAGTCACATTATCATAAAGATTTGCATGCATTACATTTTGGAACATTGTTATGTTGTGAAATCTTTACTTTTCCAAGATAAACAAGTTAAGCCCATGAGCTTTTTGTATCGAACCATTTATGAAATCCAATGTATCAGTTTTAAACGATCCTTATAATGGTCGTTCTCATATCTTGTGCTATTGATCTATGAAGTAATACCCCCGAAACATCATATTCCGCTGCAAACCACTTTGGGGGTGTTACACCTTGCTCACCCCCGATTTCCATCTTCCCTTTTTTTTATTTTTGAAAACTTATAAGAACAAAGTTGTAGACAAGTTAAAAATAAGCACTTTTAATAAAAGAAACTTTTATTGAAACTCAAGAATCAAGCTAGAAAATGGCTTAAAAGACAGAAAAACAACTAAAACTAATTTTTTTGGCTTTTTTAAAATTTTAGAACTCAAAAAGCTAAAATAAGCTAAAACCTAAGAACAAAAAGCACTTTTATACCAATCCTAACCTAATAAGCTAGTTTAAATAGAAAATAAGCAAAGGAAAACAAGTCATAAGCTGAAAATCCAAATAAGCTCTTTAATACTAACTGATAATCAAACAACTTGCAAGGGCAGTTTCAAGCTTAAAATTAAGCTAACAAATGGATCCTTAGGGCAAAAGCTTAATTCCTACTAAAAGTATAGCTAATTAGCTACTTATATTTGCAAAGAACAACCATTTTGAAATACAATTAAGCAAAGAAAAAGCACTATGAAAAAGCTACAGGCTACTCTTGATATTTTTGAATTTTTAATGAAAAAACTAATAAGCTAATCCTACTGATTTAATAAGCTAATGACAAGTTAATCCTAACCTATTTAACTAGTTAAGACATAAATTAAACTAAATTTTAAGGAAATAAGCTAATAAGCTCTATTGAGCACTTAACTAAAACTCAGACCCAAACAGGCCCTGCAAGGACCTTTGAGCTTAATTTTCAATAAGCTTTTGGATCCTTATGGGAATCTAACTTATGCAGGCTTATACTACAGCTAATAAGCTACCTAAATCTTCTTTTGAAACATATTTTGAAACACAAGTGCTTAATGAAAAAGCTAAATGAAAATAGCCTAGAAACTTAAAACATACTAAGTTGGTTTTTTGGATTTCAAAAAAAAACAAATGGCTTAATTGAAAGCTAAAAACAAATGACCAAATAAGCTTTATAAGCTAAAATAAGTTCAAACATATTTAAACTACCTTATAATCTACTTGTGCAAGAAATTTGAAATGCTAAAAGCATTTTTTACCTATTGAAAATTAAGCTAGAAAGAAGCTGTTTGCAGAATAAAACTACTGATGCAGTTGGCATGCATATGAACAAAATTTTATAAATGCAGGTTTAAGAAACTTAATTCTACTTAATTTTAACCCTAGACTAAATGCAAATTAAGCAAAGACAAAAGCTAGAACTAAATAAAACTAATACTTCAAATGCTAACTAATAGATTTGAGCTTTTAATGAACTAACTTATGAAAAACTAGATTGACCCTAATCTATCTTATAAAATTAACTTACATAAACTTAAATGAGTTATCAAAACAAATATCCAAAGACCAATTGGCCTCTAGTAGTATTAACTTGTGGTTAATACTGCTATGCCAAACACCCTTTTATTTTTATGAGAAATCATTTAAGCTTATGAAATTTGAATCTAATGAACAAAACTAAGTTACCAGATATTAATAAGCATTTAACAGTCCTATTAAGCATATAACAACAATCAAATAAGCTAGAATAACAAGCAATAAGCTAATGCTACTTATTTTTGATTTTTTAATTGAGTTTTAAGACATAATATGAAAGCAAAGATTTAAAACTAAAAATCAACTACAATAAGCATAAATCTACTATAAAGAGCATTAATCAGCTAACTAAGACAGAAATAAGCTAATAGATAAGTAAATGAAACAAACAGCTAACTAATACAGAATTAAGCTATAAATTTAAAGAAAGAAAGAGTAAATTGATGCAGAACCTGAAATCCCAGCTAAACAGGGATTAATGCTCAAATGGAGCTTATGTCTACAAGCTCTGGCTTATTCAAAATAAGCCAGTGAGGTCTATGGACCCTTCTAGGTTTGGTCCATCATCCAAGTTTAAGCTGTGGTACATTTGAGGGAGAATTTGAGTATGAATGAGCTTATTTAAGCTATTTGAGCTTAAATGAGCATATGACTAGCTTAAGTAGCTTATTGAAAATTTTAAACCATATTGCATTAAGTAAGACAGATTTAAATACAAACTTAACTATGAAAAGCAACTTTTATTAATGAAAACAAGATTACAATACTTAAAAGAAAGGTTACAAGTATTTAAGTGACATTAAAATTGAAAATTACACGATAAGCTAAAATTATTATCTAAAACTTAACTAAAAATTAACTCCCGTGTGTGAATGTGAAGGGCTTTATTTATAGCCTTCTGAGGATGCTTCTAGGTCCCTGAGGTTGTTAGACGCTCTCATTCATCCTGGCCCTTCCTTATTTTCAATCATTGGATCCTTGATAATCACCGTTGGATTAATTGGGTAGAGCACACGGATTGCCAACGTGGCATTCCGTGTGTCAGACCTCGTGTGCTTCTTTTGCACTCATTTTAGTGCAAATTCTTTGTCCTTGATGTGTTTCTTGTCAGACCCGCGTGTCATTCCTTGTATGATTTAGCCAATGAGAGCCTTGGATGACGTTTTGCTTTGCCATATTATTGCTTGGCACTTAAATTATGCTGCCACATCACCAATTTTAATTTTCCCTTTGAATTTAACTCATGGTTATATATTGAAGATGATGAACAGTAAAAACTGTCTTTCCCGCGTTTTACTTTTTATAAAAAGGGGAAGTTTGACTCTTCTTTGACCCGGGGCTTATACAAAAGGGATTTAGGCCATGGGTGTTGATTTTGGGATTGGGTAAAGGGTAACAGGATTTAGATTTGGGTTATTATAAGGATAACGAGCGTTATCCTTTATAGTATAAAGAGATAACAACCGTTAGGGCTTTAGGGACTTTTGTGAAAATTAGGCTTAACAATGAGGGCTGTTTTGGTAAGTTTTGGGTTTTTGTCTTTTGTGAGTTGACTTTGTTAACCAATGGTTGTCTGGAGTTGACTTTTGACCCTTCTTGCTATCAAATCCCTGGCTTTTGTACACTCTTTTCTGTCTCGTGTCCGTGTTTGTCCGGTTTTAACCGTTTTCTTGTGATTTTTGCATTATCCGTACCTACACAATCACAAAGACAAAACAAGCAATATACAAACATTTTAAGCACAATTTTGTCTTTTTAGGGACATTTTTGATATAGAAAAGATATGTGATTTCTCACATATCAATCATATAGCAAGGTCGTATACTTAATCAAAAAAGATACAATGTCTTAAGCAACAGATGCTGTTAGCACAACTTCAGGAAGTAGGGATTCAGTTGAGCAAATACCAACTTGCAATTTTGGTAGATACTAGAGAAAGAGTTAATTTTGGCACATGTGCTTTCACAGTGACAACTAATGCACTCTTCCAAGCAGATGGAGTTGAGGTATATGATTCAGATTGTGATGACGTACCTAATGCACAACCAAGTTTCATGGCCAATATCTCAAGCTATGGTTCAGATGCTCTTGCTGAGGTACACAATCCAGATAATGTGGATAACAATATGATTAATCATGGTATGCAGGTGAAGCCGTCTTCTGAATAGTCAAATGTTGTAAAACATTCAGAGACTGAAATAACCAGTGATAGCAATATCATTCCTTATTCTCAGTATGTGACAGAATCACAACAGATAGATGTTCAGAATTCTAACTTATCTGCACAACAAGATGCACTGATATTATCTGTGATTGAACAACTGAAAAGCCAAGTAATTAATTGAACCAAGATTAATCTGGACAATAAAAGTGTCAATGATTCTTTAACAGCTGAGCTTGAAAGATATAAAGAACAAGTTAAAGTTTTGAAAGAAGGCCAAAATGTTGATTTAAAAAGTAAAGATAACGTTTCAGATTCATGTGAAAAGTCTGTCAAGATTGATCGTCTTAAACAAATTCTTTCAGAACATGTAAAAGAAAAGGAATCTTTAATGCAAACAGTTACTCTTGTCAAAAATGATTTTAAGAAAGAAGAATATAGAAATATTGATAGAGAGATTGCTTTAGAAAAGAAGATCAAACAGCTGGATAATATTGTTTTTAAAAGAGATCAATCAGCACAAAATGTTCACATGTTGACGAAACCTCAGTTTTTCTATGATTGGTGTTGAAGTTTTAATACACTATAAAATATACTATAATAATATAACCTTAAGAGCAATTAAGAAAATTCCCTAAGGAAAATTTACTCTCAAAAATATATATAATATAATATATAATACGTATACATAATTCAGAAGAGACTCTCAATACTTTGCTGAAGAGAGTCGCTTCAAAAATGCTTTTAAAACAACAGGATCCAGAAGTTATAGCAAAGAAAGTTAATACTACACTAGTTGATTATGTTGCTCTTAACAAACTTTCTCAAGATTTTGAAAAACGATTTGTTCCACAAACTGAATAATCTGCTAAACAAGCTTTTGGCTCTTTGAATTCTATGAATTCTTCAATGAACCCTAGTCCTTTTTGGACACCCACCAAAGTTTTAGGTTCCAAAAGAGCTTCCTAAAGTAAGCTGGTAAAATATGAGTTTAAAGATACTTATACACCATCTTGCTGGTTTTGACAAGGTTATTAAGAAAGAACCACGACCAAGCTTTCGCTGAGGGCACGTGGGGGTTTGAACAATACAAAAATTGCTTTAGCGATGAAATTATTCCATTGTAAAAGCACTTAAGGAATATTCTAATAATTCGATCATTTTAATTGTATGACTTCTGAAGTCCATAAATGTTTTTAATCAAATGACTGGTGTAGAACAACATCGTTTAGAGTTCAAAACTTTTGAGGTTAAGATGAATCAAGTTTTAAATGAAAACGATTGACTCTTAGAACAAGTCATGATCAAAGATATTGTGAATATTGTTGTGAATTCTTCTGTGGATAATGCTTCTGTGAATGCGCATGAATGTAAAAAGTGTCTCAAAACTTGAGACTTAGTTCTCAACAAGAACATTTTCATTGAAAAAGAGGACTTACGATAAACCCTTTTTTAAATGTTTTTACACACAGTGAAATTACATTGATTTTCTTTAGACGTTGATATTCGAATTAATTCAGGAAATTTTTTCAAAGGAGGACAAATCTGTTTCAAATCAAAGTGCTCAAATTTGATCAATATTTTGAATTAAATGTATTGAAAGCTTAGTCACAAGAGAAAGACACGGTCATAAGGAAGTTGAAAGAAAAAAATAAATCTTTAAGTGGAAATGTTAATGAAGAAAATGTCAAGAAGGGACATTAAGAATTAAAAATTGAATCAATCAACTATGGCTGGAGCGTAGGTGTGGCAAAATTGATTTCTGAAAATGAAAATTTAAGAAGCGAACGCGAGCATTTGAAGTCAATTTTCAAAGATCAATTTGATTCAATTAAAAAGACACGTGTTCAATCAAAAGAACATAGTGACTCTCTAATTGCACAAATCAATGCAAAATTTGTTTAAAATTCGGATTTAAATGCTCAACTTCAAGAAAAGGTTTTCGCAATAACGACATTGAAAGAAAATTAAGGAAACTAAAAGGAAAAAGTGTTGTTGCTTATCGTAAATCTGTGAATAAGCCAAAAGAGATTGCCTTCGATAATTAGAAGAATTGTTTCTGGGTATTCGTAGAATCAACAGATTCAATTAGTTATCCCGTTCATCACACTACATCAATCACTAAGGAAAATGTTGACACTCTTCGTGATATAGTTGAACAAGCTAGAACCTTAAATCATCTGGATAATGGGTTAGCTTAAGCTTGTATGTACACGAAACAAATTCAGGAGTTGTTAGTATATGTTAGTGATACATGTCCTAGTTCCCCGTTGAAGAGTGAGAAGTTGGTTGCCGTTACACCAATGAACAAAGCTAGAAAAGTCACTTTTGCAAAGACTAGTACAACATCAGATAATAACACATAAATTCAAGTTGAATTCCACTAGACTCAGACCACTAGCAAACCTTTAGTGCCTTCTACAAATGAAAAATGTTCTACTAGTGCTAGCAGATCAAAACCTTGAAGTGAAACAAAGAACAATAGGATCATGCAACCGTTAAGTATCAACCATATTCACTTCCACTAAACTAGTGCCTCCTAGGAAACCAATTAAATCAACTGTAATAATAAACATAAAACTAAGTAGTGCATCTCAATGGAGACCCAAAGAAACAAATCATACGAGTTCGAGTAGTGCACCTAAGATTGTAGAATCTAGGACTGCTAACCACTTGGAACCCAACAATCATATGAGATCCAATGTTTCTATTTCTACATTCTCTTCAAGTGTCCAATGCAGGTCATACAAATAATACATTGGTAATTAGATTTGGGCTGCTCTACACATCTATGGTCAATGACTTCTAAGTACTTCAGCTTAGGACTCGATCTTCATTTTATAACTTCTAAGAAAATATCAGCTTAGGACTGGGACTTCAAGAAAAATGACTTACAGTTACTTTAGACAGTAACTCGATCTTCATTCTATGGCTTATGTACAATTCAGTGCATAACCCGAGCTTCATTTAATGGCGTCTGCTGACAACATTTCAGGCCCCTCTCCTCAAAGAAAAGAAAAGTGTACGCTTCAGTGCGCTTTATCTTAAAAAGAAGAGAAATCTTCTTGTTTTCGACCATTCTCATCAACATTTTTCATATTTTTCTATGCTCGTTCTGTCATTAGGTGGATCAACGTACATTAGCTTGTATTCTAATTCACTAGATCAAAAATGGCAATCGCATATGCAATTTTTGAAGGGGAGAATAGTGAATCAAATGTGATCAATACAGTTTAACTTAGTCTCTCAATTTGTATGAAATGGTCATATGGCTTTTGAACACAGCAGTTCAGGACCCACACGTCATGAAATGACTCCTGCAACAATCAGTTCAGGACTCGTGCCAAACCCTCCTCCTTCAACACCGTTTTACCACCTTCAAAAACAGATTGGGATCTTTTGTTTTAACCTTTGTTTGGTGAATTACTCACCCCTCTACCTAGTATTGATCACCCAGCCCCTAAAGTTATTGCTCCAATTACTAAAGTAGTAGCTTTAGAACCCGCTGCATCAACCGGCTCACCTTCCTCAACAACTGTTGATCAAGATGCACCATCACCTAGTAACTCTCAAACAACACCTGAAACTCAATCTCCTGTCATTCCTAACGAGGTTGAAGAAGACAATCATGACTTAGATGTTACACACATGAATAATGATCTGTTCTTTGGTATTCTAATTCCAGAAAATGATTCTGAAGCATCTTCTTCGGATGATATTCCTACTGTTGTGCATACTGTTACTCCTAACTCAGAACACGTTAACAAATGGACCAAGGATCATCCTTTAGAAAACACCATCGGTAAACTCAAAAGACCTATTTCTACAAGACTCCGACTCCATGAATAAGCCTTATTTTGTTACTACGATGCCTTTCTCACATCAGTTGAACCAAAGAACTATAAAGACACATTAACTCAAGCATGCTGGATTGAAGCATTGCAAGAGGAGTTACATGAATTTGATCGTCTTGAAGTCTAGGAATTCATTCCACGTCCAGATAAAATGATGATTATTACTTTAAAATGGATTTATAAGGTAAAACTTGATGAAATGGGAGGAATTCTAAAGAACAAGGCTCGCTTGGTTGCTCGTGGTTACCATCAAGAAGAGGGAATTAATTTTGAGGAATCCTTTGCTCAACTGGCTAGACTTGATGCTATTCGAATTTTCCTCGTTTATGCTGCTCACATTAATATGATCGTCTACCAAATGGATGTGAAGACGGCATTCTTAAACGGAATTCTGCGTGAAGAAGTTTATGTCAGTTAACCGGACGGGTTTGTAGATCAAGACAATCTAAATCATGTGTATCAGCTTAAGAAGGCTCTATATGGGTTGAAACAAGCTTCTCACGCATGGTACAATTTGTTGTCGAAGTTTCTACTCTCTCAGGAATTCTCTAAAGGAACCGTGGATCCCACATTGTTCATCAGAAGACAAGGCAAAGATATACTCCTGGTACAAATCTATGTTGATGATATAATCTTTGCATCTACTACACCTGAACTATGTGATCAATTTTCAAAAATAATGTGTTCTAAGTTTAGGATGTCGATGATGGGAAAAATATCATTTTTTCTAGGACTACAGATTTCACAAAGTCCCAGAGGCATCTTTATAAACCAGTCTAAATATGCTCTAGAATCTTTGAAGAAATATGGTATGGAATCTAGTGACCCTGTGGATACTCCCATGGTGGCGAAATCCAAACTGGATGAAGATACACAAGGGAAAGCCGTAGATCCTACACACTATCGTGGAATGATTGGAACCCTTATGTATCTTACAGCCAGTAGACCAGACCTAACATTTGTTGTATGCATGTGTGTCCGGTATCAGGCAAAGCCTACCAAAAATCACCTCCATGCTGTAAAAAGGATCTTTAAATACCTACGAGGAACCGTAAATCGGGGACTTTGGTATCCAAATGATTCTTCTATTGCTTTAACAGCTTATGCAGACGCTGATCACGCGGGTTGCCAAGATACTAGACGAAGTACTTCTGTATGTATGCAATTATTGGGAGACAGACTTGTTAGCTGGTCATCAAAAAGGCAGAAAAGCGTTGCGATATCCATTACGGAAGCTAAATATATTGCTTTGTCAGGCTGTTGTGCTCAAGTCCTTTGGATGAGATTACAGCTTACAGACTATGGCCTTGGATTCTATAAAATTCCAATGCACTGTGATAACAAAAGCGCTATTGCCTTATGCTGCAACAATGTTCAACATTCTCGATCAAAACATATTGACATCAGATTCCACTTCATAAAAGAGCAAGTTGAGAATGGAGTAGTAGAACTTTACTTTGTCAATACGGAGTATCAGCTGGCAGAACATCTTCACTAAAGCCCTTGGCAGAGAAAGAATTGAATTTCTTATCAACAAGCTGGGAATGAGGAGTTTTACGCTGGAGACTCTGAAACAATTGGCAGATGAAGTTGATGAATAGTGGTGGTACCTATTCAAATATGCTGTATAATATGTAGATATATTAAACACCATAAAAACCAAAAAGATTTTTCATTTTTTAGAAAAACTTTTATAAAAACAAAATACAAAAATATAAAATTTTAAAACCAAAGAAAAAATTAAAAATTGATAAAATATTTAAAGAGGTAATAATGGCATGTCTTTTGAAAATCAATAATATTTACGGTGTTAGAAATGTCATTCAATAATGATACGAGGCTGTAAATAAAGTTCGAGCAGAAGTTCCAAATGTTTTCAAAACATGCCAAATGGCTTGCAATTATTTCAGATAACAACCCGGTCATCATCTTAAAGGCAAGTATTTCAAAAAGAAAACTTGACCTTATAACGGGAATTTATTCTCGGGCATGGTCTACTTTATGACCATGCAAAGGCTTGTGATGACTTTGCATCACAAACCGTGCTTCCTATATACAAAGTAATGTACGTGTTGGTGCATTTCTTTGTCATAATAAGAGAAATCTAATTTTTATTGGTAAAAGTTATCTTCACAATGAATCAGTGTTTTTAGTAATCACAAAAAGATTTTCAACAACAATTCAAACACTCACACAATGACTACAACTCTTTAAGTAGAAAATAGGTCATTATTTGAGGGGGAGAAAATGTCAACAAATAATCTTTTAAAACGGTCTTTCAAAATAAGTCATGGAATAAACGGATAAAGTTTTTGATAATGACGGATCACAATTTCAAGGGGTGTTAATTTTAAGAGCTTTAGATGTCATTTATTTCAAACTTTAGGGACTTATTTGCAATTTAAGGTGTTGTTTGTTTATTAAGAGACTCTGAATCAGAATCTGAACCGCACATCTGAATCTGAATCTGATGCGTAAATGTCTGAATCTGAACCAAATAAGATTGTTTGTTTTTTTAATTTAAAAAACATTTGAATGTTGTAAATGTAATTTTCGTTTTCAAAAAACATAAACACATCCATACACTAAAGAAAACATTTGAGTCACAAATTTGACATAGTCTAGCAACGTGAAAATAAAATGTCATGTAGGATATTGGAAATCATAACACAATCGAATGACTAGAGGATTAGCCAAGTTCTAGAGAGAGAAAATGAGGGAGAGCTTTCTAGAGTGAGAAAATGAACTTGTCTAAATGAAATGACTAACCCACCTCTTCCATGGCATGGAAGAGGCTTTTATACTTACAATAAAAACTGGCCTAGGGCCTTGGTAAAGGGCTAACATGTTGGGTTTACTACCCGGCCCATTACCGAACATATATTACATCTAACTTACTTAAACTACGTGCAACATTTAACGGTAAAATAAACGGGGCAGGACCGAGTCTTTTTTAATATCTAACAATCTACCCCTATGGAGGTCACCCAGAAAATATAAATTAAGCTCAGCTATCTTTTCTTGCGTTCAGTCGTAGTCTTGCATTCTTCATGCATTGATTACTTTGTACATACTGTAGTAGTCTTTAAGCATAGTTCCTTTGACTTGTGTGATCTTTGAGCATTCTTTAAGATCATCAGCCATAGTAAATCTCTAAATTATCCTTGTGGTATTTTGTCTAATGTGATGGTGTGATTTAGGATCAGAATGCTCACAATTTTTCTGGATCATGAGTGTACTCATCAGAGTTGCGGAGGAAGTGTGAAATAGGTCATTTCGTTAATTATGATGGGTATTTGATTAGGAAGTTTTAAGTGTGAGAATGGGGTTCTGAATTGACATTGTCTTTTCCATCAGCTGCTACGTCTACGTCGGCGATGTGTGTTTCTTGCAAGTAATTGTTTGTGATAAACAAAAACGAAAGTGTCTTTGTTTTTTTTTCCCCCAATTTCGTTGTATTAGAGGTTGCAAGAAATCACACGGTTCCAAGTTTATTCAGTTATAATACTGACTGTGATCAGGTAGCATTCCAAAGAATTCTCGGCCTTGATAGGGTTTTGCAGCTGTGCTAGCGTTGTCAAACCGGAGCAATCTCATAGTAGACAAACCCGGAAGTGTATGTGGAAACCAGTGCATTAGGAATCCAGTAAATTAATATGAAAAAATGATTTGAAAGTCAATCATGTGTCAATCAGAAAAGAGTCTTTTGTGACATATCGACGGTTTTTATATATAAATCAATTTTCATCAGATAACATTTGTTGTGCAAGATTTAACAATCAATGTGCTCGAAAATAATGGTGAGCACATCGAAAGGTTTTTCAAAAACTATCCGTCAATTCACTACTTGGGAACAAGTTTGATTCATAAAGAATCGCACCATTGTGCTTTTCCATTTGTCCCAAGTTATGCCTTAATTGGATCTAACATGTACCTACCAAGAGTTTGTGTTGTGTTGGCCTAAAGGATTTCCATCTTCATTGTGAGTACTCTTCGTATCACTCAGATGTTCTGGAGAAAAATACCACGAGGAGAGAATGCGTAGACTATTATAATCTTTACTTGTAATAAATTGTCTTGATGAGGAAAGAATAGTTTTATGTTTAGTTGTTCCTAACAGATTTATGATGATCTCATAGATCTAGACTCTATAGTGCATTTTTGGTTTTAGTAGTCGGAGGCTGGAGCGGACTGCACACCTTTTCAATATCCATTCTAATCTCGGATATAATAGTAGTGAGAGAGATGAAGGAAAGTATTAATCTTTGTGAGAAATGAAACAAGAATCTTTGTGGGATATTGAGTGGCTAGGGAAGGTGTGAAGCGTATCACTGGGTTATGATTTACTTGTCTTCAATGTCAACAATAAACCATGTGATTTCTAACAGATATGTAGTGAGGTTTCTGCCTAATGTTTAAGGAGGGCTGCTTTCTTTTCACCCTTTATCTTAACATTTCTTTTTCATTCTTCAACCCCTTCAGTGCTTACCGAGACTTCATTACTAATACCTTGTTGGGTATGTTCCAGTACTAGCTCCATCTCAGTCCGCACTATTCCCTTATTCTCACAATACTCCTTTTGTAATCATACCTAGGACTTTTACACTAACTAGTGGATTGTCCCTGGGTAGATCCCTCCGGCTCTGGCGGGATCATGGGAACGAGTACCTAACCTTACCATCCTTATAACTCTGATAAAGTAATTACAGGGTCGGTCTTTTGGTACAGTTCACCTTGCCATAAACCATTTGAAAAATCAACCAAGGTACTTGTGATATAAATATCAAAGCCATTGTACCTTGATTGTTTTGATTATATTTAGAAACGCTCCCCCTCAACACGTGCATCGGTAATTGAAATTGTTTGGCACATGGAGGGAGGAGTACCTACTTGAGTCTTAATAGATCACATTTTTATTAGATTTCATATTAAAATCACATTCTCTCCCCTGATCAAAAATTTCAAACTCTTTGAGATTTAGGATCTCAATTGATTTAAACATGTTAGAAAAATTTAGGAGAAAGTGTGGTTTGATTAACTACAAGCCGATATTGGAACCTATATATGATCCCCCTCAATTAGTGAGGGAGTCTGTTAGTATCAGTTAGGATGATTTTATAAATGATTTAGAGTTTAACGAGAAACTTAAGAAAAATTCGTAACTGACATATAACATTGATAACTACATAACTATATAATGTACAAAGTTTACAATATACTACACATGATATTGACCTTTTAGATGGAATGATGATATCATTCAGTTCTCAGAAGAAGCATGTAGTCAATATCACGAACACGTCCACCAACAAAGCATTCCAGGTTCCGGTAAATCCTTCTTGTCTTTAGTCGCCTTTCAATTGCCGTAATGAACTCTTTGCTCCTTGTCACATCCTTTTCAGTCCAAAAGCGCGTATTCATACCCAGATTGAGCCGCTTGATCTTGAATTCCTTGACTCTGTAATCCAGTGTTTCCAGAATACGTGTCAACGTGCCATCATTGAACTTGTATATTTCGTTAAACCGCATGATCTTTCTTTCATTGTTGTTGACCGGGAAGATTACTGCTCGAGGAGACTCAATGATGGTATAATCATGCTTGAACTCATAGCCAGTAGCATCCCATCCTGGTTTAGTGAGGTTCAAATGCGTCTGGTAGCTTTCAATACCGAGTTGAAAATCTTCAACCCGTTGTCGAATCACTAAGTTTCGGGTCCATAACTTGACAGCCGTGGATAACATCCATTTGTCTGAACCAGAAAGATGATCGAGATGACCTTGTAGAAGGAGCAGATTCAAGTCTTCAAAGTCACTAGGATACAAGTTCTTGAAATCTTTTTTAGCAATCATGTGTTCTTGGAAGTCAGCTCTTCGGAGAACAATTTTAGTTAAGTAGTCATACCCGTATCATGAGTAGGCTTTGATTCAGACTACACTGAGAATCTGCATGTGTGTTCGGACATCTTTACGATGCGAGGGAGAGTCATGTCTGTCAATGTAGAACTTCTGTCGATTAAACCACCAGTGAGCGATACCATACTTGACACTTATGTCATAGGTGCACACATCTTTAATCCACATCTGTTCTGGCACTAGCAGTTCAAGACCGAAGTCAGGATAATGAGCAGCCTTCATCTTGAAGATTGACAATACAGACATGCTTCCCTTGTTGCCATATCTAAGATATTCCAGATCTTTGTTGAAGAAGAATTCTATTTAAATAGTGACATGACGTGGAGGACCACCGAGGGGCAGTGGTCGGTTAGCATTGATTCTGACTTGATCTCCTTCCAGATTTGCCTAGTTAACCTGATCTGTAAGTATCTTGTGACACTCCTCCATCTAAAACTGAAGGTGAATGATATCTGGATAAAAGACCTTGACAACTTCATATGCCTGCCCTTCCAAGTAGACTTGGGTAAGTTTGGACTTGTTTATTTGACGACAGTACCAATTCAAGAAAGTCGTCATGTCGCGAGTCTTTGCAAGCAAGGAGTTCTCAGCAGGGGGTTCATAGCTTGAAGCTAATGCAGACGCCCAGTTGTTCTCTACATCTGACACATTGGAAGGAAGAATGGTCCAAGCAGGTTCAGGAGTCATTGGTCTTTCCTCCTCAGGTAGTGGTTTCCACTAGTCTTTTCTTGAATCAGCAGCTGTTGGTGTGTGGTCATTCCCAGAGTCTTGATCATCAGATACTTGTACTTGTTCGTCAGGAGCGGAGTCATCATGCATCAGATCATCTGAAGGAGATAGCTCTTGAGCCCCTGCGATGCCAATTGACTCATATCTAGTATCAAATGTGGTCCAAGCCATAGATTGTTGAGCTGAGGTTGTAGTCTTAGATGAACTCAGAGCTTCAAGGCCTTGTTGCGGAGTAGATCTAGATGTACCAGTCAATGGAGGAGGTGGAGGTGGCAGCAACTGAGAAGACCCTAATGCTCCTGAAGTACCTGGAGCACCAAATGCGCCTGCTGGAGGAGGTGGAGGAGGTGGTTGTGATGGTGGAGACCCAAGAGAAGATCTTGGTGCATCACATATCTTTCGTCGCTTTTTACGAGCTTCCTCCTGATCAACTAGACGTTGATTTGAATAATCTAACTCCAAGGACTTCTGCAGGGCTTCACACAAGTCCTTGTGAACATTATTAGCCTTGTATGAGTCGTCTTCAAACATTCGCTGGTGCAGTATTTTCTTCATATCGACAGTGGGCAGATCCCTGAAGCGAGCTCGTAGTGGAGCTTGCATTGCCCAGTCTACTGCATCAGTAACTATCTCATCAACAACTTGGCTTAGGCTTACCTTGTGGGGAATATCGAGATTCTCCAAGTTGTATAGCCTTGTTCCATGTTTTTCCAACCTTTCCCCCATGGCTAAATTGTCTTGTAATAGATCCGTCATATGTTGTTCGAGTTCACCTATGCGACGAACAAGGATCAAATCTGCGATGCTTTGTTGTGGTTGAAGTAAAGGTGGTGGAAGAGATGTTGTTGTTGTGATTGCTGTGACAGTTGCTGTTGATGTTGGTAGTGGTGCTTGAACTGTTGTGGAGACAAGCTGTGACAATGTGAGATCGATAATCGGAGTGGTCATTAGAGGAACTAAAGAGGTGTCCTAATGAATGGGAACCGTAACCATTGACTGAACCTCCGCTTCAGTATTGGATTTATCAGGTTCGTCTTCCTGAGATTTCTCCACAAGGAATTGATTGGTGAAGCTGAGTTCCTTGTCAAGGTTTTTTAGAGAAGACAGGGTTCCAGTGGAGCTTGCAGGTTCTTCAAGTATCACTTGATCTTTGGGAGTTTGAGGTTTTATTGAACACTTGGTTAAGCCGTTGTAGTAAACTCTTCATCCATTTGCTCAGGGTTTTGTTGAGTTGAAGCATTAGTGACCTCGAAGTCCATGTGTTTAAGGTTTGGTCCAGCATGAACAACATGACTTGACTAAGGTTGGGACTCTACAGCATCACCAGGGTTTGATCCATGACCTTCATCTTGTATACCAGGGTTTGGTCCAGCCTGGCCTTTATCTTGTTCATCAAGGTTTGGTCCAGCCTGGCTTTTATCTGGAGTTCCAGCATTAATCTCAGGAGACGCTTCCTTATCAAATTCCATCTCACTGTCATTCAGACCTAGTTTCGCATACAATGAAGGAGATTCAGCATGACCAGAGGGTTCAGTTGTGGTAGGTGTACGCCTCTGGAAGATATATTGTTCAGCAGGGCTCTTTTTCTTTGGTGTCTGAAGGGTGAGAAGATCAAGAGCTACTTGTTCATCGCTGACCTTCTCTTTTCCCTTTCCCTGTACATCAGGAAGCAGTTGAATTCTCCCAGAGTTAGGTTCCCTTATAACCACCGGACGAGCTGGTCCCTGAGTACGTTATGCTTGTTCCTTAATGCTTAGTTCCATGGCCCGTTGAATGTCTGCTTCTTCATCACCATAAACAGGTTCCTGTTCAGGAACACCTTTGTCAACAAACTCATCAACCAACTGCAGAGGGCTCTTTGGCTTTCGCTGCTTTGTCACCTTACCATCTTTAGATCATTTTGCAGGAGATGGTGCATCAGATGTCTCCTTGACCAGTTTACACTTTTTACTTTGGTGTTTCTTAGAGGGTTCATTTGTTGTTGGTGTTGGTTTGGGTGGTTTTGTGACTTTAGATGCTTTAGGTGCTGAGGGCTTAGTCTGCTTAGCTGTCTTAGATTTAGTAGCCTGGCAGCTTTAGGAGATTCGGTAACATCTTTTTCCTCTGCTTTACCATGTTCTTCATCTAGACAACATTGATACTCAGCTACATGCTCCAGGTATCTACTGTAGTAAGGTACACTTGTGATTTCATCAGTGAGAAGAGCATTAGGTATTGGCATGCCAAAGACTTCCCTTCCATCCTTTCCAACAAACCTGAGGGTGTTCAGAACACTTTCCTTATGTGAATAGTAAAGAGGCAAACGGGTTCTTGGATGTATGTTGTGCTTGGTTCTCAGGTGGTGGATGATAAGTTTGGTGAACCTAACATTTGGGATTAGCAGATGAAGGGTCTTTTTCTTTCCGCGAGCTTCTGTAGCTAAGTTCTTCCTGTCAGTGAGGAAGGTTTGTATGGATTGAACAAACTCCTCCCAAATCTGTTCAGCATAGTCAATGTTGGAGTGATGAGTGATACCCCAAAGAATCTAAAGCACAAGATGTCTTGACCTTTCAAATCCAGCCATTTTACCTGTGAGGCACATGTTGATCATAGACAGGATGGCTCTCCATGGTTGATAGAGAGCATTAACAGACATTGCAGACACGTTCCTGAGCGTGCTGGGGTATCTCAAAGTGTTGACATACTCAATTACAGTATCTCTTGAAGGTGGAGCCTCAAAGGGATTGTTATCATTGGCCGGAGTGATATCGAGTGCGTCTCTGAGAATATGTTTGTGTAGATTGAACCATTGCTCATCCAACTGACAATTGTACAATCCTATAGATGAGTTAAAGCACATGGTGTCTCAAAACTGCTGAATGTAGATAGCAGGAATCGTGGATGATGCTGTGAAGACCCTAAAGAAATTAGTGTTTTTTAGTATGGCCACAACAATTGAGAAGATAGGATTCCTTTGGGACTTCTGTACATCGAGCACATTGTTACTCTTACCGATGGGCACCCATTATCATCTGTTCTGGTAGGTGGTGTGACAGCAGGAGCGTGTTTAGTAGGCACATTATCAGCAGAAATATTCATGTCAGCCATAGAATCTGCACAGATAATTCCAGCAACAGGACATACGTACATATATATGGTGTTAGATGAGTTTGGTCAATTCTAAGGTCAACAGAAGTCAACCTTAGAATGTGTTGACAAAATGCACAATGATAACCCTCTGAAATAATATTTCCCATAACTCGCTACACAACTCGCTATGAATATTATATTATAAACACTTAATTCGCTACTAAATTGGAAAATTTTGAAATAGAGGGTTAAATATTATAATTAATAAAACCTTCACTAACTCGCTAAGAAGTAGCGAGTTACCTGCACACACTTAAATGTTAAATAATATTCAACTCGCTAAAGATAACTTGCTACGAATATTCTTATTAAAATACTAACTCGCTATTAAGTTTGGAAAATTTGAAATAGCGAGTTGGAAATTTCAATAAAAATATCAATCTTCATCAACTCGCTACAGGTTAGCGAGTTGCCTGTTCATGATAATACAATATTTATAACTCGCTAACATGCATTCCAACTCGCTACTAAGCATCAACATTAACTCGCTAATAAGAAGACTTACACTATACTCGCTACTTAGAATTCTTACAACTCGCTACATAGCACAACGCAATTCGCTAAGACCTAAAATTACAAACTAGCAAGGATGATCAAGAAGGCTCATGAATAAGTGCTTACACTACATTATCAAACACATAGCAACATTCAGAACCCTCAAACAACAGCAAACATCTAACTTTTGACCCTAGAAAGTCAACATAGGCCACGAAAATCAACTAGATTCCAAAATAGTGAAAGGGAAATCAAATTTAACATGAACAAGGCATCATTTACTTATCCTAAACCTAACCCAGCAACTAATATATCATTCCAATCATTAACGAAGATTTAGATGATAAATAAAGGCGAAAACATTGATTTTGAGCGATTTAGTGTGATTAAGGCAGCCATGTTTTAGATGTATGATGTTAACATGATAAAGAACATTATCTAACAAGTACCTTAGCAAGAATGGTCACAGAAATCACAAATCAATGAATGCTTCAAACTAGCGAGTTGCGATAGAGGTTTTAGAGAGAAAGTTTGACTGAGTTCTTTGAAAGTTTGACCAACAGTAACTCGCTGACACCTTTTATACTTTATAAGTTTTACCATTTGGCAGTATTGGTCCCTAAACTTCATAAGTTCCTCACATTCAGGTTAAGAGTATTAACAAGGTTAGAACAAGTTTCAGAGATGGCACAAATGGTCCTTATATTTATACAAGCCTAGGAAACATTTAACAAATTATACATAAATCCATATACTCGCAAATGAATTACCAATTTGGCCTTTTAAGTTAGAATAACTTTAACTCCCCTTCAAGTTGAAATCTTATTTAACACAAAAACCTTTACCAGTCAATTATTTAATGAATTAAAATGCCCGTTAGATGTCATAAATTTGAAAAACACTCTCCCCCTCAATCAATGACCCGTTTTCTATTTAAAGAGCTGTAGTTGTTGATTGAGTGTCAAATTTTGAAAAGTATAAGTCTGATTGATTTTCAAACAACACTTTTCCACCGTTGGTAACACAAATAATTTTCTAAAGAATCATAGACGAAAAATTATTTGGTTAAAGAGAGAAGACTCCTCTTCTATATCAAGAAATAATGCACTGAAACGTACATTAGATCGAGGGTGCACAGATATGAAGTAATCCATGCCCGGGAGAACTTGATCACCCATTGTCAGGAACAGCCATCTTTTTGGCGATATGCATTCCTCAATTTGAAAAACGGGTTGCAGTCTGAAATAACTGCAAGCCATAAAGACATGTTTTGAAAAGTTTAAACTTCCGTTCGAGCTTCATTTAAAGACCTGTGTCACTATTGAGTGACATTTCTAGGTCCGTAAATGTTATCGCTAAATGAAAGACATGTCTTGAAAGACTATTTTTGGTATTTTCTATTTTTTTGATTTTTATGGTTTTTGTAGGTTTTATATTTTTGTATTGTTTTTTTAGATTTTAGCTATATACATATTTACATAGGATATAGGAGGACCATCCTTTACTCCTATTCTCCTTCCTGAAGACATTTAAGAGTTTCTGGAGACATACTCTTCATACCAAGAGGCGGGAGGAGAAATTCGAACCGCTCTCTTGGTAATGCTTTGGTGAATATATCCGCGAGCTGATAATCCGTCGTCATGAAGTACAATTCAACCACACCTTTCTCAACTTGCTCTCTTATAAAATGGTTTCGTATGTCAATGTGCTTGGACCGGGAGTGCTGGACATTATTGCAGCAGAGAGCAATGGCACTGCGATTGTCACAATACAAGGGAATCTTATTGAAGGCAAAGCCGTAGTTTGTAAGCTGTGATCTCATCCAAAGTATCTAAGCACAACATCCAGACATGGCAATATATTCAGCCTCTATTGTAGAGATCGCAGTGCTCTTCTGTTTGTTTAATGACCAGCTGACTAATTTATCTCCAAGGAACTGAGCACTTCCTGATGTACTTCTTCGTGTGTCTTGACAACCTGCATGGTCCGCATCTGCATAGGCCATTTGTGCCATAGCGGTGTCTTTTGGATATGTAGGATCCCTATTAACACTTCATATAACAATCACGAATCTAGATCAGGAAAAGAGAGAGAGAGTTGATTTCTAGAGAGAGAAAGAAGAGAGAGAGATAGAGTTGAGAGAGAAAGGAAAAAAGAGAAAATAAATTATTTAGAAATGAAATCCCCCACTTTTCCTAGGTGGAAAAGTTACTTATATACCCCGACACATTAAGTGACGTTCGAGATATTTGACTAGGACCCGGGCTCGGGTCTTACTTGGGATTAAACCCGAAACATATACAATATTAGATTAACTATCGAGCCTGATTCCCGATACTTTCCTATTACAACGTTAACTAATTGATTGACCGAGACTAACATTCATAATGGACGAACTTCATGTTCGACTCAATATTTTGGGGCTAACAATCTCCCTCGAAGTGAGTTCATTGAAGACACTCCTTCATGAGATCAATGAGATTGCTTTTGTCGTTAAGCTCATGTGTTCTTGGTCTTTCTCTTTGTTATTTGTTGTAGGCTTGTTCCTTCATGCTTTGTGATCTTGACTTTGAGCCTTTGTCATTGTCTTTATCGTCTATGCCATCTTGCGATCTTTTGTCTTTGACCAACATTCTCATACTATGCCTCATCTTGAAAGCTTCAAATCAGAGTTTGCGGAAGTCTTTGTCTTTAAATCTTGAGCTTTCATGATTGTTTGTCTTTGTAGAATGAGCATGAATATGTGGTAACGAATCGACTTTGGTTGATTGGGATACCGTTACCACCGTTTTAACCTACAGGTTTACGTTAGTGATAATCAAGAAAATTGATTTGAAAATCAATCGACGTGTTACTTATAAAAGTGTTTTTGTAACACATCGGGAATTTTAATCTTTTTATCAAAATTCATCAACCGTCAATTCATTTACTGGACCAAATCGATATCCAGTTGTCACAAGTTTGATTCATATAGAATCTCGCAAGTCACCTACCAAGAGCTTGTTTGATGCTGGCTCAAGCAGGATTTCCATCTTCATTGTGAATACATTAGTATCACTCGGATGTTCTAGCAAATTTTCACAATGATATTGCGTAGGGATCAATGATAACAGCTTGTTAACCCCTAATGATGTTCTACATAGCTTAGCTGTTTGAAATGGAATGTGTCCTAACGAGATTTTGATTGATCTCTTGGCTCTAGACTCGATTAGTGCATTTTGGTTTTAGTACTCGGAGGCTGGAGCAGATTGCCACCTATTCAATATCAACGATCTCGGAATGAGATGTCAATAGATAACGTGTGTATCTCCGTGACAAATGAGACAAGTTTCTGTTGAGAGAAACCCGAATGGCTGGGAAGGGTTGTGCATTGCATCACTGGGTCCATGATGTCGTCTTCAATGTCAGCAATCAACTTGTGATTCTGACAGCATATGTATTGACCTAGTTTCTGCCTTAAGTTGTGTGGAGGGATTCTTTGTTTACACCCTTTATCCATACATTTCTTTTTCATTCTTCAACACCTTCAATGCTTACCAAGACGTCATTACTAACACCTTGTTGTGATTGTTCCAGTGTTAGCTCAATCTTAGTCGGCATTATTCCCATATACCTAAGGACTGCTATTTCTAACTTTGGATTATCCTTGGGTAGATCTCCGGTTCTTGGTTGGATCATAGATTGATTTCCTAACCTAACACCTTATGACTTCAGATTCGTCGTGAAATTAGTTGTTGTTGGGTATAGGTCGAACCATAAACTCAATCTTAGTCGGCATTATTCCCATATACATTCATCTCCAATCATACCTAAGGACTGCTATTTCTAACTTTGGATTATCCTTGGGTAGATCCTCCGGTTCTGGTTGGATCATAGGATTGATTCCTAACCTAACCACCTTATGACTTCAGAATCGTCGTGAAATTAAGATGTTGTTGGGTATAAGATCGAACCATAAAACCTTTTCAGCACATTGAGTCAATTAGATCATATTTTAAATACATTTTCTCCCCTTATTTTAAATAATAAACACTTAGTTTTTGAAATACCTTGTGATTAAAATATGTCTTGAAAATTCTGTGGGAGAAAATATTATCAGCATGAATGGTTTGGAACATTTTGATAATGTTTTGAATACATAAGAATTGTCGTTGTTGATGTATCCAAGAACATTAAAACTTTGTTTTTCGAAAAACTCCCCCTCAAAAATAGGACCAATTGAGAAATTGTTGTCTTTTAAAAACATTGTGAGGGATGGAGTGTTGAACACACAATTTTGAAAGATTATGAATTGTCATCGAGAAATTCTTGAAAAATTGTGTTCAACTTTTTTGAAAAACCAATGTTAGAGGACTTATCTTCTAACGCTAAAGGTAAGCGTACTGATACGTACACTATCCTTTTTCTTGAGCTAAAAACATTGAATGTCTTGTAAGAACAGCTCAAGACCGAGAAACGTTAATTTTCTCGTTGTGAGGATAAGTTATAAACCTTCCTTTATTTGAAGTCCGGGTTATGTACTGATATTTGCACATAAGCCATTTAGAAAATTAGAAATGACATGTTTTGAAATTATTTGTAAAACTCTCGCTCGAACTTCATTTACACACATGTGTCAATGTTAATCGACATTTCTAAGCACGTAAATGTTATCGATTCCAAAAGACATGTCGAGAAGATTATTTTTGGAAATTTTTTCTGTTTTTCTGTTTTTTTCAATAATATTTACATGTTGTCCTCCGCATTGCTATATGATGGTGGAATAGTAATTCCAACTCTTGTCGTGATGCAGCTGTCTAGAGGAACAACTTTTGGAACCAGCTTTGAACTTGACGGATCATTGTTGTGGTCGTGAATTCTGAGTTCTGAACGGTTATGATTAGAAGTCATTTGATGAAGAACGAGGCCTGAACTGATGTAAACAGACGTCATTTGAACATTGAGGAACGAGGCCCGAAGTGTTATTTTTAGCAGACGCCATCGATGTAGCTCATCTTTTGTGAAACCATTTTGGCACTGGTTTCTTAGATATCAACATTTTCAATAACCACACTCTGAGATTTTCCTGCTTTACATTGTATAGTGCATCTGCATTTAAGTCAATTCTTTGTTGCTTTTGACCATTGAATGATGTACCTGCACTTAAACCCAGAGTTTGTTTGCATGCATGAATATGAGGGATATCTACTATTAAACCATGCGTGGGTTCACTGTCAACCTTGCCCGTGCAAGAGTTGAGTAACTTTCCTGTGGGAATCCACCTAAGATGAACATTACTAAAGATTCTACCTGTTGGTTTCCATTTAAGACTAGGTCTAGAAGGTGTCGTTTGTGTCCATTTGTATTATGATAGACATTTCTTTTCTATCCACCATTTCCATGCCTTATTTGTATTCTCACACAACTCCTTAAAGTAACTCTTGGGTTTTTGAATAGTGGTATCTGATGCAACAGATTTCTTATGGGGTGTTGTAACAGATTTGTTCGTTGTTCTCTTTGGTTTACTATCACTAATATGCACTACTTTAGGCTTCTTAG
Organism: Tanacetum coccineum; assembly: GCA_026074375.1. Taxonomy (NCBI): domain Eukaryota; kingdom Viridiplantae; phylum Streptophyta; class Magnoliopsida; order Asterales; family Asteraceae; genus Tanacetum; species Tanacetum coccineum. The sequence goes on along the minus strand of BQNB010064050.1, from coordinate 745 downwards.
TTCTAGCATTCACGTCATTCAAGTATTTAGAAACACAAGCATCATGATTAGAATTAAACATATATTTTTCACATTCAGCACAAACAACATTCACATTCAAAGTTCTGGAATTTGAACTGTCATTGTACGCAGTTACAGATTTTGTTTTCTTAGAAATACTAGAAATCCTATGGTGGTCTTCTACTTCCTTCTTTGTAAACTTTACTTGACTATTGTTTGGCACGACCTTATCTTTAACTTGATAGCTCTTAAGCGGTGGTCTGCTAACACTAGTAGAGTGATTTACTCCTGTAGATGTAGACACGTGAGGATTAGTATTCCTAGAAGCATGAGGTAACTGAGGTTCTCTATTTTGTGTTGTGCTAGTGGCAATTCTATACATTCCTGGTGTAAGCGTATTCGTGTGTATTTCCGCTTGTTTTCTATTCTGAGACAAATTCTGTTGAGTGACTTATTTAGATGAACCATCTGACACATTAGTTTTATTAACCGACTGTTTCGTTTGAAAACTTCTCATTTCAGGAGAATTTGAAAAAGGAGTCGGTTTTCCTAAAACTGATGGTTTTGGAATCCGTTAAGCATTTGGTTGTCTAACAACAGATGGTTTCATGATATTATTCTGTTGAGTGACTTGTTTAGATGAACCACAGATTTTCCTTTGCTTTTCTCAATGAGTTTCTTTAACTCACTTATTGCTATGTTCTTGTCTTGCATTTGAGCTTTCAAATCATGTATTTCATGATAT
>BQNB010064049.1:10000-35456 GCA_026074375.1 Tanacetum coccineum | reverse complement strand
AAACCCTTCTTTGATTTCTCTGTAATTCTAGCTTCTTGCTAGTTTCTTAATAAAATCCGCTGTTCAAAAAAAAATAATAGGGTTAAATCTAGCAAAACCGCTATCAATAGATTCTTCTTCAAGGATAGTAAATTGTTCATATTGTTGAACAAGAAGATCAATTTTATTATCCTTTACTTGACTATTACCTTAATGTGTGATTAACAACGATTGCCAAATATCTTTAGCCATTTTACACATAAAAATTCTTTTATATTCATTTTTAGGTAAAACATTATAAAGAACCATTTTAGCTTCATTGTTTTTAGCAAGTTTTCTTTTAAGATCGTCGTCTTGTTGTTTCAAAGGGAACTACTTCCAAAATTTGAGTGACTTCGTTTTTGGCAACCGGTGGAAAATCACCATTCATGATAATATGCCAAAGATCTAAATCTTTTGATTTCACATAAGTTTCAAATATATTTTTCTAATATGTAAAACAATCGCTTTCAAAAAGTGGTGGTCTTTGCATAGATTGCCCTTCTAGATATTTATCGGAATCCATAGATCGATTCAAGCTTTAATGTACAATATACGTTAAAGATCTTGGGTGTCCTTGGCTTCTGATACCAATTGTGGAAACAAGAAAGGGGGTTGAATAGTTTTACCATTTTAAAAATTAATACTTAGATTATCTAATTATGTGAAATCAAGAGATATACACAAGTATATATGATAGCGACGTAATAAATAAATAAGTAAATGCGGAATATAAATAAGTAAAGATAGGAAAGATCTAACCGATGACACAATGATTTATAGTGGTTCGGCTATGAAGCTCCTCTTCACCCTACTCCAATCCCCAAGTACCCAACTTGATAGTTTTCTTCACTATGTCAACAAGCTCCCTTTAGGCGGAGAAAATCATACATGCCGCTTACACTTTTTTTGGTACTAAGCTAAATACCAAGTTCTACTCCAAGATAGAACCAATCTAACACACGATGTGTTTTAAGGCCTAAAATACTAACCTATCATACACATATGATATACACAACTTCACAACACATAACTCACAACACATAACACAAGAGATACAAGATAGATAGATATCACAAATGTGATGACACAACTAAACTAATAACACTTGAAGCTTTACGTCTTCATTAGTGTTCTTCACTAATGAGTGGAATGATTTGATTCCTTGTAATGGATTATGAAACAAGTATAATGATAAAAGAATCTATGAAAATGAAAAAGATAGAAAGAAAAATATTAGAAAGAGTTGTTTAAAATAAAGACACGAGGTTGATATTTATAGCCAACATTTGAATTCAAATCTGGTCCAAACAGCTAGATGCACGGATCCACCATCACTTGGATCCGTCCTTTGGATTTGCTAGATCCATGAGATGCAGCTGGGACAGTTTTTGTCTTTTTGTGATTAACCTCAAATCTTAACAAAATATTCTTATGTACTTAAAAATTAGATTTATTAGATTCTTTTAGAAGGAAAATATTTCTTAACATAAATAAGGAAAGATTTTCTAGATTTGAGAAGATTTGAAAAGATTGTTTCCACTTATGGTTAATCTAATTTTGTCTTACATAATATAACTAACTTATAATTAAGCATGTGTTTACTTAAAATCATTTGAATTAGAAAGGTTTATGCAAATGATTAAGTTTAAGTGCAATAGAAAATATTTTTCTTTGATCATTAACTATGTTTAATAATGTCATATGCATACCTTAAGTGATTTGTCGTCGTCAGGTAAACTAACGACTAAATAACTTGTTTACGTAAACTATTACGTAATATGACATTATATTTGTTATTATCAAAACATGAAGATCATTAAATACAAATATCGTTTTACACGAATATTTGTATTAACAGTATGGTTGAAATTGCGTAAGGCAATAAGATTTAGAAATGGAAAAGTACTTCATTACAAAAGTACGTAAATGATGAATGAGTAAAGAATGTTAAAGTAAAAATAAATAATAAAAAAATAGCTTGGATCCAATGCTCCAGTTCTCGAATATCTCGATATGTTATAGCTTGCCTTTCATGGCATTGATGTTATATATTGCCTTTCATGGCATGGATGTTATAGCTTGCCTTTAATGGTTGTTATAGCTTGCCTTTCATGGCATGGATGTTATAGCTTGCCTTCATGGCATAGTTGTTTAGCTTGCCTTTATGGCATGGTGTTAGCTTGCCTTCACCGCCATGGATTGCCTATTTCCTTAGCACATGTGATAGTCTTTTTGGGGAAATGTTATGTTGAGATCGAATCCAAGGCTAGAAAAGATAAAATTAAAAATAGAAAATCATTGACATGGGATAAATGAAAGAAAAGATAAGTATTAGGCGGTATGAGTGTTATGTCAGAAATGTATAAGTAGAATGATTTATAATCTCTTTATTTAAATGGATTGAGACGCCTCTTCATTTAAATATAAAAATTGTAAATCGCCAAACCATGAGTTTATAATTCTTTACTTACATAAATTAGGATGCCTCTTTTTGTAAATAATGAATTTTAAATGAGTGGGCTTATGTGTATCCGATATGGCATGAGTAAGGGTATAGGAATAGAAAATGAAAAGTAAAACAAGTTAGAAGTTGTAAGAAATAAGAATAGTGTGAACGGGAAAATTATGACAACATTAAGGTTATGTGTAAAGCCTTAATTAAGATGTCTAGAATGAAGTGTGTGCATTAAGTAATAAGATAATGAGTAGCTAATTCCAAAAATTTATAAATGAGGTTGCTCAAGTAATGCATAGATTGGATAGTTAGTACCGTTTACAAGGCACTTGTTAAAAGTTGAAAAGAAGTTACTAGTTCTTGAGATAAGAAATTTAACACGGATTACGAGAATTCTAGAAAAATACGCGTTGTTATTAAGTGGAATGCGAGATGGACCGGTATTTGACTTTAGGTCATATTAGTGCGTTGTCAAATGGCGTAAAAATAGTGTTGGAGTTTGACTTATGTAAAGTCAAAATAGTAAAATTTCTAAATGACAAGTCAGTCAGCATTGTTAAAAATTTTAGAATAAAATGAGAAATAAAGTATTGTTTTTAGTAGTATGTTGAGTAAAATAGAGAATTTGCATAATATGATGTGATACTAATGATGCGGTGTCATTAGAAATACTTAAAATTTTGTGAAAATTACATTAATTAAGTGAATCTTTTAGTTATGTAACTATGACTTGGTTGGATTGAGGTTATTAACCTATTAGATTTTTAGCATTTGAATATGTGATATTTGGCATATTGACTATGAGACAGACCTAAGATGTAGAAAAGTTATGAATGGTCACGAGTGTTAAGCGAATAAGATTTCGAGGACGAACTCAAATAAGGGGGGTAGATTTGTAACACCTCAAAACCGGTTTTTAGGTATATAATTACGAGAATGCAATTGTCGTAGTTTGACTATGGTATTTAAGTGTCAGAATAATTTATATGTATGGTTAGTCAAAGTCATTAAGTTGAAAGTCAAAGCAAATATTTAAACTATAAGTTAAAATGTAAGTAAAATGATTTTAGAAAATAATATGTGGCTTAAGTCTTATAAAAGGAGACTTGAGGGACCAAATGCGCAATATATGCAAAGTCCAACTATAATTTTAATGAGATAATAATCTTATAACTTGATCATATGAATTAAACAAGCCTTGATCATATAAATGGGTGAAAATGGTTAATTTAATGTTTGAATAGATATGGCTCATAAATATAAAGTGGTGTGATCTTAAAATGATGTCTAATCAGTTGTATAAACTTAACTTAAAGTAATTTAAGTGTTGAAGTTGATTTGGAGTGAATTGAAAGTGGTTTGGGTCGATTTTTGAAAAAGGAATTAGTGCAGCTCGTGGGTATGCAGTGCAAATTTTATGTCGTTTTGTATAAATCATATAAAATCAACCGTAACTCGGATTTAGGCGTCCCATACCTTTCTGGAAAGGTATAGGTGGCTACTTTCATGTGAAATTTGTTTCAGGAGTTGTTTCCTGTTGAAATTCTGTCAGGTCATAAAAGTATCCTGGCGGTCAAATTACTTTTCAAGATTTTACCCGGTTTTTAAAAGTTCATATAGAATCAACCGTAACTCGAAATAAGTCGTGTCATACATCGTTGGAAAGGAATAAGAGTGTACTTTCATAAAAAAATAGTCTCAGAACTGATTGCTGCTGAAATAATGTTTGAATGTTAAACTAGTCTGTTGTGTCAGAAATTTGATTAAAATAAGATGTTGTTTTGTTAAGTGTTATTACGGTTGATGTCGTTTTTCAATCTATAATAGTTCTAGGGTATTGTGTATAACTTTACAAGTATGTGAGTATAAAAATATGTATGAGTTAAGAGGATGCTTTGTTTATTGTCTAATGAAATTATATAATTATTTGAGTAAAAAATAAGTATGGGAACTTTGTTAAAGTAAGTGTATGCATGATAAACCTTGTGTGTTTGTTTGTCATTTATTAGATGTAATGAGTATGTTATAGTATTGATAAAATGATTATTTAGAAATGGTAACAAAATCGATTAGTTTCATATGTGGTGGTATGTGGAGTTTATGTTGATATGTGTGAATGCTTGATTAGATGTTTTTATGAAAGAATAGCGTGAATTAGTCTTTTGGACTAGAAATGAAGGTTTGTGATGCAAATATGTTTAAATGATGTGTGATATCTTGTTATGTCTATTACTTACTAAGCGAAAGCTTACGTTTTAGTTGTTGACATATTTTGTAGGTATTTATGTGATACAAGTAAGGTCTCAGATAAAGACCCAGGATTAGAAGCACGAATTTGGAAGTATTTGGGTTGTGTGTATGAATGTAGTCGTAGATACCGTGCTTGATCAAGTTAAACCCCCAAAGAGTTGTCATGTTATAATGTTTTGAAAATGTTGTGTCTCATGGAGTTCTTGTTATGGTCTAAAGTTAGATTTTCAGAAATTGAAATGTGTTGTAATGTTATAAACAAGTCGTGTAGTTGTATAAAGGGGTGTTTGGCGTAACTCCCGTATTTTAGTAAAGTGCGCTTCTGCGTGTTGTTGATGTCACGTTTGTACATAACAATATAATATATGTTGTTTGAAAGTATTTTGTAAATTTCATGACTTAGTCGCGTAGTCTAAGTCGGTTTGACCCAATTTGGGGTCACACGGGTCAAAAATTGTATAAAGTCATGTATGGCATATAAATGCAAAAAAATTAGATTTTTAGATTTTGATCATCTTCTAAAAATCATTGTAAATAAATCGTAGCTTGGATTTTGATGAGGTAAAAACCAATTTTGTAGTTCTTTGAGTGTACTTTCAAATGAAATTGTTAATTCAAATCCTAAGTGGGTCAAAATAGCAAATTGAAGTACATTGTCCAGAATCACGAGTTTAAAAAAATCAGTGTCGATTTGGGGCTTTTCATATTCGTTATAATAGTCACATACATTTGGAAATCTTGTGGTCCACACTTATACTTATTTAAACCTATGATCTCACCAACTTTATGTTGACGTTTTAGAATGTATTTTCTCAGGTCCATGATTATTTTCTAAACAATTTACTATTTTGTGATAAAACTATGGGATGTATTTTGTGACAACTTATTTTACCAGAATATATCAAATGAATGTCTTTTCAAAATGACTTATTTAGAGGTCGTTCTTTATATTTTGGTGTTTGTTTGCTATGAAGTCATGCCCCCGGTTACCTTTCCGCTGTGATATTTTAGGGGTGTGGCATTACGTTATGTATTACAAGTTACTTATTTGTCATTATTTAAACCTAAGTGACTATTTAGTTTAAATATCATAATATTTGCACTAACAAATACACTATGTTTCAACGTTAATTTTAAATTTTGTTCCTAAAGCTTAGAGTAGCATGTTTATTTTACTTTTCACATGGGTATATAGTAGAGTTACACAGGTATTCATGTTACAATTGCTTTATTTTAACTTAAGTTGCAAATTTTACAACCATGTTTAATGAATTAGTTATTCCAATGATGTACGTTCTCATATCATCTAAGTGAATCTTTTTGATAAATATAAAGCTTAAGGGTTATGGGTCCAATTATATTAAAGAATAAACAAAAGTAATTATATAGACTAAGGTTAATATCTTATGAAAAATATGTAAAATATAAAAAGTAATCACAATATGATAAGCGTCCTTTTAACTTATTACATCATTGTTGTTTTGGTGTCCGTCATGGACAACTTTATGTTGTGCTACCTAGAATCATGACACGACATGAAAGACTTACATGTTAAACAATATTAAGTCCAAAAGAAAACAAAAAAAGCTCTTACAAATTAAACATGAAGGCGTATCAAATTATGAAGTGAAATAGTTAATGATGAAAAAGAAAAATATGACAACTACGTTATATATCATCTACATTGTATCATTGAAGTTTATCATGATTATATTATATCATCGATTAAAGATTGAGTCTCATAACATTAATGCCAAGTCTTAATGAATACTACAAAATGCTAAGTCTAAAATCTAGCAAATTTCTTTTCTGTCTAACTCTTTAACACTAAAAATCAAGCCTAAACTACAATATCTGTATGTGCTTTTATGAGAAAATATTGATTGTCTATAAAAATTGAGTTTTAGAGATAAGAAAAAGTTCAATATTTTTTCAAAAAACAAGACCGATGCATCGCAAGGGTCAGAGTGCCTCGTATTATAGAAAAAAGAATGGTGCTTCCGGAAAACCTAAATGACTCTCTCAACAATGTGCTCGATAACTAAAATTTTGAAATCTCAAATGATGACTCACATGCTTCAAGCGTGGAAAATTACCTTCTTGATGAAGAAGATGATGGTGATAATGTTGTTCCTCAAACAACAAGTGAGGAAATTAGGAATAGTATTGATAACACTATATGCTCACCACCTCTTCCTTAAGAGATTGGGATAGGTCAAGATTATGATAAGATAGCCCACGAGAGAGGTTATTCTATTTGTTGTGAAAACATAATAGATATGATCAACTCCATTAAAGATCATAGGGAAGAGAATATGGAGATGTTTAAGTCAATCAGTGAGGCAATCAAATTGATGCTAGTCGTTTCTACCACATGAGTTGCCTTGTTGAGAACGATAAAGGCAAATAGGGTAGTAGTTTAAGGATAAGTATTCTTAAATGTGTTCAATGTGGTTGTATGAATAAAAGTTAAACCTACTTGTTACTTTGATGACATTGGTGGATGTCTACTTATGTGTGCTTTAATAATATGCTTTGTTATGTTTTGTTATGATTGTATCAACCTTATCATGCTCAAAAAAAGATGATTGGAGTCATGTTGGAGATATATATATAATATATATGATAGTTAATAAACTAAAACATGTTATCAACTATCCAAGTGGTAAACTAACCCATGTCGGACTTGTACATGTGAGATTGTTTGTCGCGTGTTATTTGTTGTTATTCTTGTAGCCAAGAACACAAAAGTGATGCTCTTGACCCATAGATTCCCACCTTGGAACAAGGGGGAGCAACGATCTAAGGGGAGCAATGATCTAGGGGAAGCAAGTTAGAAGATTGAAATTAACTCCACCTTTTGATTTGACAAAAGGGGGAGAAGAAAACAAGAGCCAAAGCTCGTAAGTGAAGACAATGATCAAGCTTCACTAAATTAAAGGGCAAGATCAAGACGCAAGCTACATCAACGGTGTTCTTAATCTGAACTATGTTTTGTAATTTTATTTGCTTGCGGGAATTTATTTGTCATCATAAAAAAAGGAGAGATTGTTGGTGCAACATTGACTAAGTCTCCCTTATGTTTTAACGATGACATGTAAATGTTCAGGACATATAAAATCACAAACGATGGCCAAAAACCGAGCTAAACCAAATCAAGTTTTGGCGCACTACAAACGCGCCAGTGCGCCATGCTTTTGTTTAAAAAGGCTCGATTTTTCAAAGACGGCTTTCCTCTTACCCGAAAAATATAGATCTTTCATTGTTGGTATGTATATGATAACTGAGCTATAAGGTAACTCCCAACGATGTTTAGACTTAGAGAGATGCAAAAAACAAGCCCTCTTGTTTTTGAGAAAAAACGCTAACTCAAAGTCTTTATTAAATGTCTCTAACCAACGCCAAAACAATTTTCTTAAACTTAGGACATTCATACTTTCAATATACCATCAAAGGAAAATATTCATATGACCATAATCCGTGTGTACGTCTTCTCTAATCACATAACGGGTTTACTCCCTTATTCGTCAAACAAAGTCAAAGGTTACTTTGCGTAAGTGCATTCTTTCTATTTTTGGGAAGTGTTTTACTTGTGACGCAAAGCTCTTGGCTTGTTTTCATCAAGGTGATTAGTGATTATGCTTAATGTTGCTTATTCATGGATTATGTCACTTGTATAAGTTTAGGTTATTGGAAGTTTAATGATCCTTTGTATATTTTCACTTCCCAACTGTTAGGACTAAAAGCCTTCTTGAAGCTAATGCTATTAAGGTATTAGTTACTGCTGGTAAGCATAAATTAGTGTTGTTAGTAATCTTAATGAAAAATATGCTAAGTAGTTAGTACTGCTAGTTACTATTGCTAGTGTAAGTTACTACTGCTAGTGTATATTACTACTGCTAGTAATGTTAGTACTGCTAGAGTAAAGTTAGTACTGCTAGTATAACTTAGTACTGATGATGAAGATTGAAGAAAACTTTTTAAGTAGTTAATGCTGCTTGTACACAATTAGTGTTGCTGGTATAAAAGTTACTATTGTTGGTGTTGAAAGTTAATACTGCTGAAAGATTACAACTGCTGAAAGGATAAAGACTGCTCGAAGAAAAGATAAAGATTGCTTGTGGGATATGTATGAGATATTTTTGTAAAAGATGCGTATAAGTTATTTGTTTAGAAGATCATGATAACTTAGGAAAATATTGTAATCCCATTAGGACTCCTTGGTGTATAAAAGGAGGACCTAGTGTATAGACTTCTATGTATCAGTATCAAAGTATAAAATTGAGTCATTCATAGAATTGTCATAGCTTTAAGGTTTTGTAACCCTAACACTATTAAAAGTGTTTGTATTATATTGAGGCTGAAAGTTTGGTAAACTGTTTGTTATTGATCTTATTCATTACTGTTTCATCGAAATTTTTCTTAGTATCATTGACTAGATTCCTCATAGTCTTTGATATTCATAATCAAAGTTTCTATCATATTTGTTTTGAATTTATTCAATACAACTTAGCCTTATACAGGCTAAGCAAGATCTATTATATTGGGATCAACAAGTGGTATCAGAGCTTGTGAGAAGCTTTGAATAAGAAGAACCTTTACTACACACAAGATCTACTTTTTCAAGAAGCAATAGATTCTCAATCTACACAAACCATCAAGCTACCCATACTCTAACCTGGTGAGTATGATCTCTGGAAGATGATGATGGAGCAGTACGTACAGTGCATTGATTACACTCTATGGGAGATCGTAGAAAATGGTAATGCACCCATAATAACTAAAACTGTTGATGGTAAGGAGACTTTATCCCTTTTACAAGTGTTGAAGAGAAGGCACAAAGAAGGCCAGAGTTGAAGGAAAGAAGCACTTTGTTGATGGCCTTACCTAATGAGCATCAGTTAAAGTTCAACTCATACAAGGATGCTAAGACACTAATGCAGGCTATTAAGAACAGATTTGGAGGTAATACTGCTACAAAGAAAACTCAGAAAAATCTTCTGAAGCAGCAATATGAAAACTTTGCTGCATCCAGCATAGAAGTGATTGAGCAAACCTATGAAAGGATTTAAAAGCTAATTAGTCAACTGGAGATGCATGGTGAAGTTATCCCTTAAGAAGACATCAATCAGAAGTTCTTGTGAAGTTTGTCACAAGAATGGAATATGCATTCTATTGTGTAGAGGAATAAACCAGAGATTGAGACATTAAGTTTGGATAACCTCTTTAACAACCTGAAGGCTTATGAATCAGAGGTCAATGGCACATCTAGCTTAAACATAAACTCACACAATGTATCCTCTCTGTCCTCTAGTAGCACTAACAGTGCAACTAGAGCAGTTAATACTGCTCAGGGTGTTAATATTGCTAGCACTTAGGGTGCTGCTGATAGCTTAACAACTGTTGAAAATTTGAGTGATGTTGTGATTTATTCCTTCTTTGCTAGCCAACCAAGTATTCCACAACTAGATAGTGAAGATCTATAACAAATCAATCCTGATGATCTAGAAGAGATGGATTTGAGGTGGAACATTGCTATAGTGACTATAAGGGCAAGAAAATTCCTAAAGAATACTGGAAGGAAGCTGGACATGGCCAACAAAGAAAGAATTAGGATTGACAAGTCCAAGGTGGAGTTTTTCAACTGCCACAAGAGAGGACACTTTGTAAGGGAGTGCATGACACCAGGAATCAAGACAGTAGGAACAAAGAGGCTACCAAAAGGACTATGCCAGTTGAGGAAACTACTTTAAATGCCTTAGTGTCTCAGTGTGATGGATTTGGCTATGATTGGAGTGACCAAGCAGAAGAAGGTCCAACCAATTTTGCTCTCATGGCTTATTCTTCAACAAGTTCAAGTTCTTCTACAATCTCTGAGGTATCTAATGACTCAAATTGTTGTTCATCTTGTTTAGAATGTGTAAAAGATCTAAAAGAACAAAATGAACAATTAGTTAAAGACTTAAGAACAGCTAGGAAAAGTGTTATCTCTTATAAAACTGGTTTAGAATTAGTACAAGCTAGATTGTTAGTCTTTAAGAAAAATAAGTATGTGTATGAGGAAGATATAAAACTCTTAAAACATGAAATCTATTTAACAGATTTAGATATTATAGAGCTTAAAAGGAAGTTAGAGTTGGCTACAAAAGAAAAGGATGAGGTTCAACCTACAGTATAAAAATTTGAAAATTCATCAAAAAAGCCTAAGTAAACTTCTAAACAGTCAGATAATGGATAAGTGTAAAACAGGATTAGGGTATAATGTTGTCCTACCTCCTTATACTAGGAATTTTATGCCACCAAAACCTGATTTAGTTTATCCTAGTCTAGATGATTTTGTGGAAGTGAGTGAGTCTGTTAGTGAGTCTATAGTTGAAAAGCCTATTGTTGAGACTAATGAACCTGAGACTGCTAGAAAAGAAAATGGAGCCCCAATTATTAAGGATTGGGTATCTGATAGTGATGAAGAAAATGTGCCTAAGGTTAAAACAATTAAGATGTCTAATAAACCTAGTTTTGCTAAGATAAACTTTGTTAAGTCTACTAAGCAAGTAAAATCTCCTAGGAAAACATCAGTTGATAAAAATAGGCAAAACACACATAGTCCTAAAGGGAACAAGAAAAGCTAGAACCAACAGATGTCTCAAAAATTAGGGAGTGATTTTGAGATGTTCAACAAAGCTTGTCATATGTGTGGTAGTTTTGATCATTTGAAGAATGATTGCAATAACTGGTATAATAATGGAAGATTTGCAAAACTAGTTTGGACCAATGTTCAAAGGGTGAACAAACAGAAATTCTCTAAATTAACTCACCACAGTCCAAAAGGAAACATGGTTCCAAGAACAGTCTTAACTAGGTCTGGCCCAATTTCACTTAGTACTGCTAGACCAGTTAATACTGTTCAACCAAGAATAGCAATGAATAATGCAGGACCCATGAAAAATGTTATTAATAATGCATATTCAACTGCTAGAAGGCCTTTTAACAAAATAACAGCAACTAATAACTGTAATTTTACTAAAAAGGTTAATACTGTTAAGGGAACAAGGGTTAATACTGGTAGGCCAAAAATAGTTCTTAGTGCTGTTAAGGTCAACAAGGGAAATGTTGTTAAGACCTCAGCATGTTGGGTTTGGAGATCAAAGCACAAAGTTTTAGACCATGTCTCCAAAAATAATGGTGCATCAATGTCCTTTAAAAGATTTAACTATATTGATGCACAAGGCAGATCTAAGTCAGTAATGGCTTGGGTCTCCAAAAGAAACTAATTTTACTACCATTATGTGTAGGGCAATCCACAGTAAGATTTGAAGGATAAATGAGTGATTGACAGTGGATGCTCTAGGTACATGACAGGAGACAGATCATATCTTACAGATTATGAAGAAATTGATGGAGGATTTGTTGCCTTTGGAGGTAATTCCAAAGGAGGTAAAATTACTAGGAAAGGTAAAATAAGAACTGGTAAATTGGATTTTGAAGATGTGTATTTTGTAAAGGAACTAAAGTTTAACCTTTTCAGTGTCTCACAAATGTGTGACAAGAAGAATAGTGTTCTTTTTACTGATACTGAATATGTTGTTCTATCTCCAGACTTTAAGTTAAGTGATGAAAGTCATGTTTTGCTTAAAGTTCCTAGAAAGGATAACATGTACAGTGTTGATTTAAAGAAAGTTATTCCTCAAGGAGGTCTCACTTGTCTCTTTGCAAAGGCCACACCAGATGAATCTAATCTTTGGCATAAGAGGCTTGGACATTGGTATGTGTTTAATTACACATACATTTGACCTCTAAAACCGGACTTAAATGACTAAAAACGTACCAAAAATACATTGTATTTGTATGTTTTTCATTTGTATTGTGCAGGTAATGGATATCCAAGAAAATGACAAAAATAGAAGCCAAATCGACAAAACCGAGCACGAGAACGGAAAGAGCGTAAAAGAAAAGTCAAGTCAAAGCCAAAAGTCAACAAAAAGCCAAAGTCAAATCAAGTCAAAGTCAACCCCGGGAAGTGGATTTGGAAAGAGCATCGAAAACCGAGCCCGAAAACCTAAATTGCCAAAAGTGGGCCCACCCGTACCCACCTAGTGGGCCCGGGACAGCCCACTTATACCTTATTCACCCTTAAACCTTAACAAAAGCCCAAGTCCTTTTAAAACTACTCCCGGCCCAAACACCAAGCCCAACACCCTTATAACTCCACTCCCGTTAAATCCCTACCCTTTATAACACCCCCGTTAGTCCTTTAAGGACTAACGGTGCAAACCAAACCCAAACTCCAAGGACCAAAGATGCACCAAACAAGGACTTTCCCTGCAATACAATGTATAACTTTCAGGGACCTTTCCTGACATTATCCAAACTTCAAAATAACCTAGGAACACTGTTCATCTTCTTCAGTACCCTGTCCTCACTACCCGCCAAATAACAGACAACACTATTCCCCTTTCTTCTCCACTTTGTCTACACACCCCACACCTTATCCCACCAATTGCCACCTTGGCAATCCCTCCAATCCCCATTCGTTCAAGGAAAATGACAAGGATTTAAGGGCTTTGATCATACAACTTGGGGAACACTCAATTTGGACGGCTAAGATTGATTTGAGACCTCTCTCACACAACAAGCACACTTGCAAAGCCTCTCAGCAAAGAAGCACAAGACCTAGAATATTCTTAAGCTTAGTATAAATAGGACTACTGTAAGCCTATTGTGGCAGTTAGTTAGTTTTTTTTACCTTTTAGCTTATAATAGTTTAATTTTAGCTTATTGTAATTTCTTTTTAAACCCTTGTACTCAGATTTAAAGTGGAATGAAAGTTAAGTTTTTATGAAAAGCTTGTTTTTATGTTAAAGATTTTTGTGTTTCAAAACTGTTTCAAAAGCTCACAAAAGTTTTTTTTATACCTTACTTAAGCTGTTTACTTAAGTCTTGCAAACCTTCATAGATGTAAGGTTTCAAGCCTATTTAAACTATACAAAATTCACTCAAAAATGCTCAATGTGGTGATAACCAAATAGGGGAAGACAGTGCTTTATTGCTGTCACTAGCTTGTCTTTTGACAAGCTAGAGCTTGTAGATTAGCTTATTTATAAGCTTGTTGGCCATCTGTTTAGAGCAAGCTATGTAAGTGTTCATTTCATTACTTATTTACTATTCAAACATGCTTATTATGCTTATGCTTGCTTTCTTTGCATATTTTGTGTTGCTGATGATGTTTGTTGCTTATTATGCTTAGGTTTTAGTTTAAAAATCTTGTATGCACGTTTTTTTATATTCTATCTTAAAATAGCTCATAAAATAGCATAATCTAATCTAGCTTTTCTAAGTGCTTGTATGCTGTTTAAACTTGCTTATTATTGTCTTTTTAGCTTATATATTATCTGGTCTTAAAGTTTTGTTCATTAAAAATCAAGTAATCAAGTTAAAATAGGCAAAAGTGTCACTTAAATGGGTGTTTGGTTTAACTGATTTAATGGGTTAAAATGGGTCAAAAATGGTTTTGTGCACTTGAGTCAACTTACATTAGATAAAAGTAGTGGTAAAAATCAGCTAGTTTAAGTTTTTAAGTATTAAATCTCATTTTTAAGGTATTAAGAAAACAAGGTCTAAATCTGTGAGCTTATAGCTCATTTTATCTGCTTGTTTGATTATACCTTTGAATCTTTTAGTTTTGTGAAGTTTTTGTGTTTAGCGATTGTTAACAACAAGTTGAAACAAAGTCAAAAAGGCCTTCAAATTTGGTTTAGTGTTTTACCATTTCTAGTCAAAAATATTGCTAAGTGTTTGAGAAAAAGAAGAAAAATCTGCCTTTTCAGTTGTTTTTTATGGCTTATTCCTTTATTTTCAAAATGATGTTTTTGATTGTTCTATACATTTCTTGAGTTCCATATTTAATCTGTTTGAAGGTTAAAATTCCATAAGGATCCATCTTTGAGCTTATTTTTAAGCTCAAAAGTAGTGGTTTGTTAAGACTGGAAAAAAAAAGTTTTCAAAGTGTTGAAATTTGAACAAACGGCTTTTTCATCAAGCCTTTTAAGGGCTTATTTGTATTTCAAACTCCTTTTTTATTAATGATTATTGTAGCTTATTGTTAGAGCTTTTCAGTGGTATAACTCATTAAGCCATAAGGATCCATCTTTGAGCTTATTTTTAAGCTCAAAAATGCCCCCTTTGCTGTTTGCCTGCTGTTTTGTGCCATTTTGCTTAAATGGCTTATTTGTGCTTATCTGTTTATTTCTTTTGCTTATTTAGGTTTAGCATTGCTTATTGGTTTAGTTTAAGCCTATTTTAGCTTATTTCTTTTAATTTGGGGCTTATTTGCAGTTTAGCTTGAAATTTTAAGTGTTATAGCCTTTTTAAGTTTTCTGTCTTTTTAGCTTTTGTTAGTGGCTTATTTTTGTCCAATAGTGCTTATTAAGTGTAGCTTATTAACTGCCTTTGCTTATTTCTAATTTCGTTGTGCTTATTTGCCTTTTATTAAGCCTAGCAGACTTAATTGTTTAACTAGCAGTACTAACTTAAAAGTTAGTACTGCTGAGTTTTAAAGGCTCATTTCTGGCTTATATAATTGTTCTTATTTGCTAATTTGTGTTCCTATTTGCTGTTTAAGGTTGCCTTGAGATCTATGTTTGCTTATCTTGCTTTGTCATTTGCTTATTTGCTCTTATAAGCTTAGCCTTTTTACAATTAATTTCTTAAGTATAAAAATAAGCAGTCTTTCATTTTCATTGTGCTTTTTTAGCTTATTCCTTGGATTTCATAAAAATCTATAGTTATAAAAAGTGCTTATTTTTCTGTCTTCTAAAAAGTTGTAAAAAAAATGGCATTCAAAAATACTTGGGAAGGTGGAAGTCTCAAGTGAGCCAAGGCTCGAACTCGAGACCTCAACACCCTCAACCAAGCATTTTAAACCCACACACACAACCAACTTTGCTACAATAGCTCATCCGTCCTCCTTTGCATGCATTATTCCTATATCACCTTTTTGAGCCCATTAAGCCCATAAGACTTTGCAGCTTATTTTTAGGTTTTTAGAGCTTATTCGATAAGCTGGCTTAACCAGCTTATATTTCCTATGATCTTTATAGCTCTTAGGATTTTCCTGCATTTTTTCATAATTTTTCATACTTATTTGTTATTTTTAATTATTTTTCGAAAGTTAAAATTTTAAAAAGTCTTTAAAAATAGAAAATTAATTTAGAAAATTACAAAAAAATAGTTTTTGGTTTTAGAATAAATATTTTTAGGTTTACAAGCATTAAAATCATTTTTACCACTTTTAGATTTTTAATTTTGATTTTTAGCTTTTTAAATTAATTTTAGAAAATAGATTTTTATTATAAAAAGTAGTTAAAAATAGTTTTCTTAATTTTTATCATATTTTAGACTTTTCTAAAGTAGAAAATCATTTTTTGGAATTTTTAGGGATTAATTTGCTATTTTCTAGGATTTTTAATAGATTAAATTAGTTTTTAATTCATAAAAAATTATTAAAAAGCCAAAAAAAATATAAATCTTTTTTAGAAAATTTTCTTTTGTCATATTTGAGGTTTGCATGCATTAAAATCTTTTGTAGGGTTTTAACTTGAATTAGTTGAAAATTTAGCGCGTTTTTAGAATCCCGGTTTTACATTTTTAGTTAAATTAGTGTTGCCTTAGTTATTTTTAGTGTAAATTGCATCAATTTTCCTGTAGTTTTAGAAAACCAATCCCAAATTTATTCCATTCAAGCATCGATATCAAACCGTCATTCGACTTTCCATTCATCAATCACGTTGGGAATAAGAACGGGAATCATACTTCCTGGTTAATATATGTATTATTATATATTATCGTGTGATTTTCCTTTCTACCTTTGTCCTCAAGGGTAGTTTGGGAATTTTCTATCATATTATATTTTATAATTACGTGTGTTGCTTTACTAGCAATCAGTAAGCTGTGATCTCATCCAAAGAATTTGAGCACAATTCCGACTATAACATTATATTCAGACTTCCGTACTGGATATTCGCATCGCTTTTTGCCTTTGATGCCAGCTAACATAGTTTTCTCCCAAAAACTGCATACTACCAGAGAAGTACTTCGTCTAGTATCTTGGCAACCCGCGTGATCAGCGTCTACATAAGCTGTTAGAGCAATAGAAGAATCCTTTGGATACTAGAGTCCTCGATTTATGGTTCCTCGTAGGAATTTAAAGATCCTTTTTACAGCATGGAGGTGATTTTTAGTAGGCTTTGCCTGATACCGGGCACACATGCATACAACAAATGTTAGGTCTGGTCTACTGGCTGTAAGATACATAAGGGTGCCAATCATTCCACGATAGTGTGTAGGATCTACGGCTTTCCCTTGTGTATCTTCATCCAGTTTAGATTTCTCCACCATGGGAGTATCCACGGGGTCACTAGATTCCATACCATATTTCTTCAAAGATTCTAGAGCATATTTAGACTGGTTTAAAAAGATGCCTCTGGTACTTTGTGAAATCTGTAGTCCTAGAAAAAATGATATTTTGCCCATCATCGACATCTTAAACTTTGAACACATTATTTTTGAAAATTGGTCACATAATTCAGGTGTAGTAGACGCAAAGATTATATCATCAACATAGATTTGTACCAGGAGAATATCTTTGCCTTGTTTTCTGATGAACAATGTGGGATCCACGGTTCCTTTAAAGAATCCCTGAGAGAGTAGAAACTTCGACAATAGATCGTACCATGCACGTGGAGCTTGTTTCAACCCATAGAGAGCCTTCTTAAGCTTGTACACATGATTTGGATTGTCTTGATCCACAAACCCGTTCGGTTGACTGACATAAACTTCTTCGCGCAAAATGTCATTCAAGATTGTCGTCTTAACATCCATTTGATAGATGATCATATTCATGTGAGCAGCATATGCGAGGAAAATTCAAATAGCATCAAGTCTAGCCACTGGAAAAAAGGATTCCTCAAAATCAATTCCCTCTTCTTGACGATAACCACGAGCAACCAAACGAGCCTTGTTCTTTAGAATTCCTTCAAATTCATCAAGTTTCACCTTGTAAATCCATTTTAAAGTAATAACCATCACTTTATCTAGACGAGGAACGAGTTCCCAGACTTCAAGACGTTCAAATTCATTAAGCTCCTCTTACATTGCTTCAATCCAACATGCTTGAGTTAATGCGTCTTTATAGTTCTTTGGTTCAACTGATGTGAGAAAGGCATCATAGTAACAAAATAAGGCTTGTTCATAGAGTTGGAGTCTTGTGGAAACAGGTCTTTCGAATTCACCGATGATGTTTTATAAAGGATGATCCTTGGTCCATTTGGTAACGTGTTCTGAGTTAGGAGTAGCAGTATGCACAACAGTAGGAATAACATTTGAAGAAGATGCTTCAGAATCATTTTCTGGAATTGGAATACCAAAGAACGGATCGTTATTCATTTATGCAACATCTAAGTCATGATTCTCTTCTTCAACATCGTTAGGAATGACAAGAGATTGAGTTTCGGGTGTTGTTTGTAAGTTACTAGGTGATGGTGCATCTTGGTCAACTATTGTTGAGGAAGGTGAACCGGTTGATACAGTGGGTTCTGGAGCAACTACTTCAACAATTGAAGCAATGAATTCAGGGGCTGGGAAATCAACACTAGGTAGAGGAGTGAGTAATTCATCAAACAGCGGTTGAAATAGAAGATCCCAATCAGTTCTTAAAGGTGGTACAAACGCTGTTGAAGGAGGAGGGTTTAGCACAGTCCTGAACTGATTGTTGCAGGAGTCATTTCATGAAGTGCGGGTAGTGAACTGCTGTGTTCAGAAGCCATCGCAATCATCTCATCAAAGTCTACATGACTTGTTTCGATAATACGTCTGGTACGTCGGTTGTAAATTTGGAATGCTTTCTTTGTGGGTGCATAGCCAATGAAAATACCAATATCAGCCTTCGGTTGTAACTTACCCAAGTTCTCACTATCATTTGTCGGATAGCAGAGTGCACCAAATACATGGAAGAACGATAAGTCATGAAGTTTCTCATGTAAAATCTCATATGGTGTTTTGCCATGACGAAGACGTTTGATGGAACGATTTTAGGTGTAACATGCGGTAGCAACTACTTCTGCCTATAAGAATAACGGAGCTTTTACATAAATCAACATTGTGCAGGCAGCTTCAATTAGCGTACGATTACGTCTTTCAACGACACCATTTTGCTGTGGAGAGCGAGCAACAGATGTTTCATTAGAGATGCCAACCTTCTCATAATATTCACGCAAAGTTTGATTAATAAATTCAGTTCCATTATCTGTTCTGATTCGTCAGACAGGTACTTTAAGCCGCACTTTGATCATCTTGAGAAACTTGATTATAAAATCTGGAGCTTCATCTTTTGACCTTAAGCACTTAACCCATGTAAATCGAGAGTAATCATCGACAATGAGTAATGCAGAAATTCAAAAGATGTATTTTCCCTCCATTTTTCTTAAGCATTTCGTACCACCTTTTAAACACAACTTAAAACACTCCAATGCACCACATATGAACTATAGTTACCCTTCATTTCAGCCCATAGCTCGTCCAAAATCCTAAAACCCTAACCCGAAACCCTAATGAGCTCGTCAACCCCTTAACTAGATTCAAACCAATTCTAACCTACAAGCATCCACCACCATGGATCCACCACCTTGCCTAGCCTCTTTTCACCTACTTATCACCTACATGTCACCACCAAGCAACCACCCTACCACCTCCATCACCACCTTTGCTCACCAAGTAAAACCCTTGTCACCTCCTTTAATTTTCGAACCATCTCCACCACCCTACACCTCTCTAAGCTAGCCTAGCTCACCTTAGTCATCCTATGCTAACCCTTGGCCACCACTCCAAGTCTACTTGGCCACCACTCTAAGCAAACTTGGGCACCACTCTTTTCTTTACACTATATATACACGCATACATACATACACTTTCAATTCACCATCAAAACTTCATACTACCTTAAAATCATGTTCTAGCCATACCATAGAAAGCAGAAAGGAATATTTAAGCTAAGTAGAAGCTAATATTTAAGAAGAAAGGAGTCTTTGGTTCATAACTTAAAGTGTTTGACCCATTTCATCAATTTTAACCCATTCAAGCTTTTGTAAGTCTTCACCTTGTTTTATAAGCTCTTGTATTGTGTTAAATATAAGCTCTTATACATCCTTATGATCTCATGAAATCAGCCCTTAAACCCTAAAGCTTACTCATTTTGTTTTCCTAAACCAATCGCACTCTAAAAGCCCTAAAAAGCTATTTTCATGAACCTAATAAGCTATAAGCCATAAGCTGATTTAATAAGCTATTCTAATAAGCTAATCTGTCATTTTTATAATCTTTAAAACTAATCCTAAAATCCCTAACCCATCGGGTTATTGTTTCTAAACCAAACGTGCCCATTTTGGATTTTTAAGCTCATAAGCTCTTTTTCATAAGCTACAAGCTCGTAAAACTTACTTATTTTTAGCTTACTGTAAAAAGCTATAACCTGCAAAATTACTTTCGAGATTGAAAAATACAACTATTATGAATTTTGGAACTTAATTCGCAATGGTTTTCTTTGCAAAGGGGTATATATTGTAAATTTCTGAAACTTATAACCAGAGGGGCTAAAAATGTAAATATCCTAAAGTTAAAACTACAGGGACTTGTTTTGCCAAACTCTAAAGTTGAGGGTTAAATGTATTTTAAAAAGAATTATATATAAAAGGCTTTTAATTGTACATCAATATATATACCAAGGGTAAATATTGTCATTTTCAAATCCCTCACATTGTAATAAAATATAATATTTTTAATTTTCTTTTTATATTATTTATAAAAAAAAAAATACATTTAAAATATTTAAAAGACTTGATTTTATTAAAAACTGAAACAAAACTTTCGAACAACACTTAAATATTCATATTGTTCGTTTCCAATTCATCGTATCGACCTATCAATTAATATAAAAAAATTATTTTAAAATATTTTAAAACATAAAATTTATAATACATACCCTAACTCCAGCTATTTAAATAAACTTAAAAAAAAAATAAAGATCCCCTATCATTAAAACATAACGTATCTCACATTGACTTAAGGGAATCACACCACAAAAAAAACATTTTTTCACAACAAACAACAAAAAAATCGTAGGGCTTTCCCAATGTTTTTGGGTATGACGTTTTGAAAACCGAGTTGTGTGGAATTTAAACGATTTAAAATAAAAGGGTCCTAATCTCCACCTATCGTCCTCCCTTACCTCCTCAGCTGCTATATCCTCCTATTCACACAAACGTTTTTTAAACCTTGCAAATGACCTCTGGTCTTATGATAGCCCAAACAGTGATACGATATTTTCACAAATTAATAAACCAAATTAAGGTTTATGTTAAACTTTATGAAATAAAGTTCTGTACTATAATCAATCAAACTAAGACTTGACATATTACCTCACCAGGTTGCGTGACGAGGCTGTTTACTTCCATTTGAATTAAATTTCAAATCAATCAACTACCTTATCAAGGTGAGTTCATAGCCTCGCATTTCAATCTTTTGAATGTTTTATAAACCCGCGAGGGGGATACATGCTATAAACCATGAATACAAGTATTTTTTCCGACCGGTAATGCTATCTTGATTATATTATTGCCTAAGTTTAGCCATCACTGCAATAATTCTCTAATCAGAAAACCATTAGTCACTTACGAGTGAACTGCGAATATTGTGGATAGATCTATTGGGGGTGACGACTCCCGTTGGTGTACCCGTACATGGGGTAAACCAACACTACTATAATTTGAACACAAGCGGTATATAGGTAACTTTGGCAATTACTCTTTTCACTAAAAAAAGGGGAAAAAGAAGCGGAGGGGGTCATTTGGGGTGGGCCTTACTTAATGTCACTAAAGGGATTATTTCCAGGGAATGTTTGGTTATTTCATCTCCGTCAACAAAACAAACAACAACAACAACGTAGGGATACATACACACACACAGAGAGAGATAATCCAAACATTGACACAATGGAAAATCACCTTAGTTACAGAAGTAAGAACAAATGTCCTCGTGAAAAGGTAACTTGCGCAAAGTTCTAACCCATTGTTTGTCAAAAAAATCTATAATTGGTTGTATGGTATAATCCCCATGTACTGGGAGCGCACACAAAGGTCGGGAGGGTAGCTGGGGTCAAAGTCGTCACCACCCACTCAAACAATAGATCGTCATCTCTGGGGGGGGGCAGGGGGTGGGGTGGGAAAGGGAGGTCCTTCACTTAGTATTCGGCAAGTGACTAATATATTTCATATTGATTAAGAAATATTGCGCGAAGTGCGAGGCGCGAACTAGCAGTATACTATAACGAAAGATAGCATACAAATAGGAAAAATACTTGTATTCACTTGTTATAATTAGCATGCAACCCCCAAATCGCGGAGTTTTAAAACAAAATTATATTATTCACACCGAATGATATGCGAAGGTCTGTTGCTCATGTAACTCACCTACGAGAATAGCGGACAGGTCCGTTGATTGGATAAGCTAATATATAAACCAGTATACCTAATATCCACAAAAGGTAAGTAATAAAATCCTACGTGATGACACTGACAAACCTGGGTGTATATAAGTCAAGAGTCTTAGTATTGAGATATGGCGGGGAGAGCGGGAGGACGGTTACAAGTAAAAACATTATTACAATAGAAAGTTTAAAGAGGGGGGACGGGGGATAACACCCTTTAATTTTTGGTTTTATATTAAAAGAGGCATGCGCCCCTCACACACGACTACCCCAATATGATATCTTAGTTCTCCACCTCCCCCCCCCCACCCCCAACCCCGCAACGCCGAAGGTACCTTTCCGCCGGGGGCAAACGAGCTATTAGAGCTAAAACTCTAGGAGACATAACACACACACACACAAATCGTAAATCCAACAACTACGAGCAAAAGCGCGACCCATGATCCCAAAAGAAAACACCCTCCTTACATGAACGGATTTCCACCTAAGATCTCGCCCAGTAATGAGAATACCATCTTACGATTAAAAATGATAGGATCCTTTATTATTTTAATAAGGTTTACATCAAAACGACTGGTTGCAGCATCACAACTAAAATAATGAACCCGAGTAAATAAAACCTGGCCTCTACCAACAAAAACTCCTGCGCGAGCGACGACAGCAGCAAGCCCCTCAAACACAAAGAGTCGCGATTATATCTCTCTCTCCTAAGCCAAATAAAGTAGCGAGATATCCCAACCGACAAACCAACACAACAAAAACACACCAACAAGCGCGACAAAACCCACCACAGTTTAAGCACGAAAGTGTAGGGGGGAGGGGGGGGTGGGGGGTTCCGGAGTAAAAAGAATACACCCCTAATCGCCCTCTTCCCCACGCCACAAAAATACTCACTACCCCCCTAGGTACACTCCAGAAAAATACCCAAACAAACACGCCATTTAACATTAAACAAATAAAAACACACACAGAAATTAATGGATACTCCCACACTCTATCTCTAAAGCAATTTTAAAAAATGGTGGGACGGGGGGGGGGCCACCCCCTCCAGCCATCAACTTTATAGTATATGATGCAAAACAAGTGTCCCAAATGGGATAGTTTTCTACTTTAAAGGGGTGGAGGGGTATGGGGGGGGGGGGGGGGGTAGTCTATTTATTTTCAAAAGAGGGGCCATCATTTAGGCGTACCCATCCTAATATACGACTTTTCAGAAATTGGTACACTATATATAACCCGTTGCTTGTCAATAGAAAACATATTCAACAGGTAGGGGGGGGGTTGGCGAAGATTTAGGAGTCCAGTAGGTAGGGGCGGGGGGGTTAATAAGTTTATTTATTATTCAAACTCAATCTCCCCTTTGCGTGAGCGAAATATAAAATTAAAAATTTAGCAGGTTCATAGCTTAATACTAAAGACTTACGAACTCAAGTTACATTTAGTACAAAACCCACAGCTAGTAAAGACTTATGAAAAGGGGGGGGGGGGCGGGTGATGGGGGGGGGGGGGTGGGGGGAAGGGGGGGGGGGGTGGGCTGAAAAAAAAAAATAGCAAATATGGGCACGTTTATAGTATAAGAAAACTAAGCGAAACACCCCGATTGAGGTTGGTACAGGGATTATTAGGATTAGTTATAAAAGATTGCATAATAATTAAAAAAAAGACAGATTAGACGTTATAGCGGTCGTAGAAGTGAAGTATGAGTATGGATCGGGGCGGGGTTTGGACAGATCAGGTGGCGCGCTTATTAAAATCAGCCATATAGGCTTATAGCATATTAGGTTCACTGAAAAAAAGCTTTTTTTAAAAGGGGCTTATTAGAGTGCGAACGTTGGTATTAGAGAAAACACAAAAAAATGAGTAAGCTTTAGGGTTTTAAGGGCTGAAAATTTTCATGAGATCTATAAAGGATTAATACGAGCTTATAATTTCATCAACAATACAAAGAGTCTTATAAATACAAGGTGAAGGACATACAAAAGCTTGAAATGGGTTAAAATTGATGTAAATGGGTCAAACATTTAAGTTTATGAACCAAAGTAAACTTCCTTCTTTTAAATATTAAGCTCTACTTAGCATAAATATTCTTCTATCTCTTATATGGTATGGCTAGAACATGATTTAAAAAAGGTAGTAATAAGTTTTGATGGTGAATTGAAAGTGATGTAATGTATGCGTGCATATATATAGTGTAAAAGAAAGAGAGTGGTCCCAATTTGCTTAGAGTGGTGGCCAAGTAACCTTATGGAGTTGGTGCCAAGGTTAGCATAGGATGAACTACGGGTTGAGCTATGCTAGCTTAGAAGGGTGAGGGTGGTGTGACGATGGTTCGAAAATCAAAGGTGGTGACAAAGGGTTTTAACACAAACTTTGGTGAGCAAAGGTGGTGGAGGAGGGTAGTTCAGGGTGGTTGCTGATAGTGTTGGAACAACCATACTGTAGTGCTTAATAGTGGTTAAAAAGAGGCTAGCAAGGTGTGGATTCATGGGTGGTGGATGCTTGCAGGTTAGAAGAACTTGGTTTGAATAACTCAGTTAAGGGTTACGATAGAACTCTTGCAATTAAAGGGGTACGGTGATAGTTAGGGAGAGGGGTTTTATGATTTTGGAAACGAGCTATGGGCTAAATGAAAGGGTAAGCTATAGTTCAATTATGTGTTTGCAAGTTGGAGTGTTTTAAAAGTTGTTTTAAAAGGTGGTATGAAATGCTTAAGAAAAATGGAGGGAAAATACATCTTTTGAATTTCATGGCATTTACCGGGTTGACTTTGAGCTAAAATAATTGTACATGATTTTTAAATAGGAGGGAAATAATATTGGGACTGTTATGGCCATTGATCACGATTTTGTACATATGCTTTGAAAAGCTGTACATTTATTTTTTGTATGAAACATTACATATAGTTGGAAGTTTTTTTTGGGGAAAAAAAATTATTTTATATAAAACTGTTCACGTAAAAAAAAATCCGATTTTGATATAACGATATGGAAAGTATATTTAAATATATAACGAATGGATAAAATGGATATTAAAACATCTTACTTGACATGATTAAAACGTTTACCATGACATAAACGTTGATGGAAAATTGCCATTGGTATGTTGCTTAGCCTCGTTTATTTTTGTAAATGTAATATACCGTTACATTATAAAGATGAATAAAGCAAAAAATTCTTCTCCCATGGAAATGGTTTGCA
>BQNB010064049.1:0-5000 GCA_026074375.1 Tanacetum coccineum | reverse complement strand
TAATCCCTTAAGCATATAAGTCTATCTAAGTTACCATTCAAAGGAATAGATCTTTACAAGTGCTAAATGTCTTCAAGGTCCTAATGCTTAAGGAAAATTCTCACATCATGATAAAACACAAAGTGCTCACATAAAAGGTCTATATAGTTATATATAAACTTGGTTATATAAAAACTGTATTGATTCTTTCTTAAGCAGAACCATGGACATCACAAGAGCTGAACAATTTGCATTGGATGACGCTTTAGTTGCTCCTGCCAACCGACTCAAGATTGGCAAAAGTAATCTTTAACTAAGCTCGGACCTCAAGTCCAAAGAAGCAACTCTTCAAGTAGTGTATGATGTTTTGAAACTCACTCCCTTCTACAAGGCATTCCAGATCACAACGGATGTTCCAAAAATATGCATGCAAGAGTTTTGGGCCATTGCTAAAGTTCATCACCACTCAATTCGCTTCAAAATGAACAATAAGAAACATATTGTGAATCTTGAGTACTTCAGACAAATGCTTCAAATATGCCCTAAACTCCCTGATTAGCAATTCAAAAAACTACCCTTTAAAGAGGAAATTCTCACGTTTCTTAGAGATCTTGGTTACAGTGGAGAGATAAAAGTGATCACCGATGTCAATGTCAACAAGCTGCATCAACCTTGGAATCATTTGTTGTGGTTTATCAGCAGTGTCTGAGTGGGTAAAAGTATCGGAATGACATCTTCGACTATCTCAAGCACAAATCCTTTGGGGCATGTACCATAAGTTGATTATTAGATGATGGTTAAGTTGAAGCAAGAATGGTACTCATGAATGTCAAAGCTTTGGTTAAGCAATCAAGTGGATCATCAGTTGGAAGAAATTATGATGCAACAAGGCTTGAATCAACTTGTATATGATATGCTGATGATTGTAAAGAAACAGTTGATGCTTGAGATGCTTGTTGATAAATCACTTGAGATGATTGTGGATGAATCACTTGATATGATTGTGGATGAATCACTTGATATGATTGTGGATAAATCATTGATGGTTGAGGATAAATCACTTGAGAAGCTTGTGGATGAAACATTGAAACTTGATGAGGAACACTTTGAATCTGTGATTGCGGATTGTAAATGTTAGGAACACGAAAGTGTCGGTCACTTCCATAGATAACTATAGTTAGCTCGTTAAGTTAATTTTTGGAAACTTACTAGGCTAGTTAGCTAAAAGCCCATGGATAAACCCATAAAGGACCAAGCCCAAGATCCATTATAAGTATATAAACACCTCTCCATGCCTTGGAGAGGTGGTTGGTTGTTCATTTTCCACACATAATACATTTTCTATCTTATGTTTACTTTCTCTCTCTAAGTGTTCATCCAACCCTTTCTCTCACTAAAACAACCTCTTTCCCTCTCTTCAAGTATGTTATTAGATTAGTATACAAAAAGGTCTAAAAATTTGCAGGGAATGGCGCATAATTTATAGCCAGGACTAGGCAACGTCTCCTGTAGACGATCCCAGCGGTCCAAGATATATCTGGGGGCCGTCTTGCCTATTAGGGGGCCGCCTCTACGTAGACGCTCCCATTTTTGTCCTGTAGTAGAAAAGGTTGAAACTGGTATAGAACCTTTTGTTTTGGGGGAAAAATCAGTTTCAAATTTTTATAATTAAATAAAACATTTCTTTTATTAATAAAAATATTTTGTATATTTTTATTTTTGTAAAAATACATTTGTAGAAATATAATGGTTAAGAAAAAATATTTTTTTATCACTAATCATGTTTAATGATTTGTTTATTCATACCTTAAGTGATTTACGTTGAAATGGAAATTTATGATTAATAACTCGTAAACGTTTATTTTTATCGTAGACGTTTTTACATTTTGTCATCTTAAAAACGTAGAGGAGTCAAAAAATATAAATAACGTTTTTAGGCATTATTTGTATTAACAATCTCCCCATTTTTGATGATGAAAAATTTAAACTCATTTTAGATAAAAAAAAATTGCAAGTTATTAATGAGTTATGATCCATTTCTTCCCCTTTTTTGTCGAATCCTAAAAAGTTGATCGTCGACTAGAGAAGAAAGAAATCGACGATGTCGAGACTCCCCCTTGATGTATGCTCCCCCTCGTTTAGGGCACCAAGGGATCGAGCTTATGGAATTTTGCTACAAAACCGAGTTAGAAATACAAGAGCAAGAGATATTTCTAACTAGTAGCAATATTACGACAAAAATTTATGTATAAATGGCTATGTAGATAAGAAGTAGCCAAAAAAATAATTCATGCAATTCACTCATAATAATAATAGAGATTCATTCATAATAAAGCAAATTCATATTTGAAAGGTATGAATATTACAAGACTAATTATAAGAGTATAACATAGAAAGACATCTAAAACTAGAGCTAGACTAGATGATTCATGATTTCTAGGAAATGCCACAAACAAAAGATGGGTTGTCAATTATTTAGATGAATTAAACATATGAGAATGTTTAATAGTGGTGAGGTGAAAAAGGAGAGGTTAGTGATGCATTATTTAGTTGTGGTGGAGCTCGATATAGAGGTCGAGTGATAAGAAATTGAATGAAGTCAAGCTTATTTCTTATTGATTGAAATTAATTTAGAGTGTACATGCAACAATGGCAAAACCCCGAGTAAAAGTAGACTTGGCGAAGAATAACGAGGTGAATCAAAGGTGGCGATGGAGAGTGTGGAGAAGGTGGTACTTGAGAGTAGGTATTGGTTGCATGATGGAGATTTGTTTCAAGAAGTTGTGAAATGTGGTGGAGTTGATTCACCATTTGTTCGCTATTTAGATTAAGTGGTGGAGTAGGTTGAAAAGTAACTCTTGGTGGAGGAGAAGGTGATACATTTTGAGATGGTGGTGGTGATTTTGGTGTAGGTGTGCTTCTTCTCCAAACTTGTCTTACCAAATCTTATGTTTTCTTAAGAAGTTTAGAAGATAGAGCAAGACATTTGGAGTCAAGAGAAGAAGAAGAAGTGAAGTGGATATGATGATGGAAGATGAAGATAATGTGTGGTTTAAATATTTAAAGGGATGAGAGAAAGTGGAAAAGCATGGTGTTGAATGAAAAAGGGTTAACAGGTTGTGTGTCTAAATAGAAAATGCTAGTTGAGGCTAGAATAGAGAGGGTCAAAGTTTCCGAAAAAGAGAGAACATTGAAAAATTCATTTCCCTCCTGAAGGTGGTCCCATAAATACTAGGTAGCCCTAGATATATTAGGGGGCCGCCATAAGTATTTAGGAGCCATTTTCTAGGAATGATGAATTTTTCCCATAATTCTCAGTTTGTCACTATAGTGCAGAAAAGAAAGGTATTGACAGTAGGTTGTAGCAAATCCTATTTCCAAGAATCAACTAATTCAAGCTTTGTTATCCATATGTAACTATTGTCATGCAAATTTAAATTTGAAGGGAATCAAGTATAAACATAAAGATAATTATCTAAGCATGCATTTGCAATTTTAACATAGCATCTTAGGTAGCATTCAACTAAAGTTTAGGATGATAAAATTGAATGATCATCCAAGGCAGATTATATTGCCCACCTACTTACCTTAAAAACTACTAACAAATCCATAATATCATGTAGCAAAGCATAGGATAGTAGGTTAAATAAGAAATAATAATTGATAACGCCTTAATTATACATGTTTTCGGCGGTGTTATTGTATCTATTTATGTCATTTCTCGTGAACTTTCGATACTTAAAAGCATGAAATATGTGCAGGTTCACTTGAAGACATCTCAAGCTCAAAAAAACTAAAGACATAAGTATTTTACACCTTACGAAAGAAAAAGATAAAAGAAGATAATACTAAGTCCAAGAATCAAGCAAAGTACGTCGCGCTTCTCAGGAAGTACGTCGCACTTTAGGACGAAGTTAATGAAGGACAGTTAATACCCGAAGTACGACGCACTTCTACATCATGTGTGCCGCATTTCATCTCAGCATTAAAGATCTACGCATTAAAGAAGCAAAGTACGCCGCACTTCTCAAGGAAGTGCGCCACACTTTTGCCCTCCTCCAGCCTATAAATTGAGAGAAAGTTCTCTCATTTTACACACACACCTACAACAAACTATCTCTTAATAATCTTCATTGATTTTTGGAGTTTAGCACAAAATTTCGGGAAGAACGAAGATCATCATCGTAGCACTTAGTTAAATAAGGTTTTTATGCGAATTCGTACTTGTAAATGTGGTGTTCAATCCATTTCTCAATCTGAATTTATGTTTCTTGTTTCTCTACTTAATTTTGTTATCATGAACACCATAGCCATGAGAGGCTAAACCTCTTATGCCTACTCGGTGATGTTAATATAATAATTAAGCATTTGGTGTCATTTCGATCTTATCAATCTTCACCTTATTTTACAATCCTATCATATCTAATCTTGTTAAACTTGTTCATCAACTTTGATTATATACGTATAATGTTATAGGTTAAAAGACTCGTTGTGTACTATATGATTTTAAATATGTGTCTATGATCTTTATCATTCGATCAAAGAAATTCACTTATGTTATTTGATAAACAAAATATATTTGATATAATAGTAACTTGATTGTTTGAGCAGCACATTTGATTAAGTTAAACCAAGATAAGTCTTAAGTTGAAACCAGTTAATTTGTGAAAACGCTTTCTGACGAGAAATCCTTTTTATAAGTTAAAGTCCTAAAGTTAAAGATCGAGATTACTGCCATTGCTTATGAATTAAATGAAACTATCTGAGTAGTCATATTTCTTTATTATTGAATCTATCTTAAAAGATATTAATAATTGTTTTAAAGTTTCTGATTATTCGAACACTATTCAAAAACCTGTGGACGACCTGGTCTTACCTGAAATATTATACTACATACGTGGGTTATACTTTTACCCGTGTGTTTCTAATTAATAATCGGTAAAACTAGTCTTATAAATTTAAAGCTTTTGAAACACATCAAAGTTTTTGGCACCATTGCCGGGGATTTTAAAGCTATTCCG